>JAEQBH010000211.1:0-257086 GCA_016808115.1 Tetrastigma voinierianum
CACCCAAACACCATCTTTACCCTGGTGAGTCTTGGGCAAACCAGTCACGAAGTCCATCGTCACATGATCCCATTTCCATTATGTGACTGGTAACGGCTGCAACAGCCCTTGTAACACCTGGTATATGTTTTGTTATATTCAAGTAAGGATTTTTTGGGAGAAAATGCAACTTATGCCCTATGATATTTTAAATTGTGATTAAGATTAGCCATCTTAATGGTTAGTTTAATTAGAGGATTAGTAAAGTGTGTTAGATTGCATTTTTATGGCATGTGGGTCAATTATGCAATTAGGTCAGTTTAGTGGTTTTGTGGTTTGAAATTAAGTATGTCTTGAAGGACCACTTTGAAAACTTGTTAGTGAGAGAGGGACTAAAGTGCACATCTCTGTGAGCTATGTGGCATCATGAGGGCATGACACCTCAAACATGCAAGGTAGGAGCTCGACACATGGCAGTGCATGAGAAGAGTCACATGCGCTGCTAAACCAATTCCTTCAAGGTTTTGATGCTAGGACCAACTTTGCTAGGAATGGAAAATTATGGAATTTTAGGTGAGAGAGAGTTCTAGAGAGAAGCTAGAGAGAAGGAGGAGAAAACGCTTGAAGGTGAAAGCTTGGTTTTTGTGGAAAAGTTCACTAAGGTATAAATGATCTTTGTGGCCTTAGTTGTATTTATGGACTTTGTTATATTCTTTGGTTTTGGCTGGGATTACATCCCAACCCTAGATTTGATGAAAGGTGTGTTTGGTGGAACCAGAATTGTAAAAGACCAGTTTTGTGAAGATGGCATGTGTGTGTGTGTGTGTCCAAGGGAGGTGCTGTCCAGCTTCCCCTCGACTTACGAGATGTTGTTTCGCCATAAGTCGGGTTTTTAAAGAACTCGAACCGGATGATTCCAAATGGAGAAGAAGCCCCAAGACTCCAGCCCATCGAATGTCTATGAAGCAACCAAGAACTAAACTTTACCATAAGGCCCTTTGAATTTGAGGTTGAAAGTCAGGTACAGATTTTGCCCCCCGTTTCGAGCGCTTCCTATTTTTTGAGTCATAAGTTGAGTTATATTGATCCAAATGGAGTGATTCAAAAATCCTTCAAAGAAGCCACATAAAGTGAATATCATCGACAAGGCCAAAATTATACTCATTTATTCCATAATTTCTCGTCTAAAGTAAGTGGGCAAGTGAAGTGAGGACATCAAGAACTCCTCGCATTCTATGAATGGCTGATTCATGTGCAATCCTCCTCCCCAAAGAGAGGAAGGATCGGACCCATAAGTTCCAAAATCATGCCATAAAAGGTCCCTATACCATTACATATTTTATGCCCGATCAAAGGTCTCACCCTATCCTCAACCGAAGAATCTTCCACATGAAATATCTCGAGGAGTCCCGATCTAACATCGCCCGGTTTAACAAAACCTCTCGAACCCAAGCAACCCAAATAGAGTCCTTCCTATAAAACAAATTCCATATGTGCTTCATAATAGTGGCATCATTCCAATCCTTAACACGACGCAACCTAAGTCCACCTTCCTCCTTAGGCAGGCAGAGAGACTTCCACTCAACCTTGGCTCTTCGAGCATTCACATCCCAGTTCGAATTACGTGAACCCGCCAAAAACTGCTCGGGATCTTATAACAAGTAAATTTTGGGATGATGAACATTGTGCACCAATACGTTTGAATGCTGTAAAGAACTCTAAGATATGTCAAGTCTACCGCAGTTGAGAGGGCATTTACAAGTCCATGACTGACCCTGCCATAATCTTGGTCACAAGCAGGTCAGTAATCGAATGAGACAACAGAGACGAGTGCACCCCTAAGTATCTCAGGCAGACTCCCTGTTAAACCCCAGCCATGCCAAGGATAGTAGCTTAACACCGTCTTCTCGATCCCAAATAAGAACACAAAGACTCTTTGCTTATTAACTTGCATTTCGAGAAAGCCTTTAATTTAGTCACCATCCAAAAGCATCTTGAACGATTCTGTCCACATTACCGCAAATGCAAACAGATTCATCGCAAAGCACAAGTGCGAGTTTCTATTTGTTTTGAAAACTTCTGATGAAACCTCAAAATCGATGGAGAACCGCCCTGGAAAGTGATAACGAGAAGGCTTCCATAGCAATAAGAAACATAAAGGACGATAAAGGATCTCCTTGGCGAACTTTGCTTGCAAGAACCCTGCTAGCTCACCGCTGGACACAAATGTGGAGAAATACAGTAGTGGATGCAAGCCTTAATGCATCTCAATGTGAGTAGCCTGAGTACCCATAGCGCACGCAAAATGTCAAGATGCGCTCCAACTTATAGTCATGTGCCTTCTTGAGATCGATCTTGAGAGCACATCTCGAGGTCCAATCAAAGGCAAGTGATAGTTTTTCATCAACTCTCGAGTAAGGAGGATATCGTCGACTATGCTACGCCCGAACAAAAGTCAGCTCGAAAGGTGGCTAATAATGATACCCGAGGCACCGCTTTATTCTGGAAGCGATAATCTTCGAGATGCATTTATAGATAGTGTTACAACATGAGATGGGCCTATAGTCATGCATTGAGCTTGGGTTAGGAACTTTTGGAACCAAGGCGATGATATAAATTTCTGATCTCACCTGAAAGCAAACACCCTAAGCCGAAAAAAATCACACGCCCACACACACTTCACTACAACACGTTCCGTGCCCTTTGAAAAAAAGTGAGAGAACCCATCAGGCTGTGGGCCTTTATGCTATCTATAGAGAACATGGATTTCTTGATCTCCTCATGTAATTCATTGCATATCCGCATGCTCAGGACCAAAACCAAACCATCCAAGTTATACTCAACCGATGTCGGTCCTCGTATGTTATCGCCCAAAAATCGATTGAAATGATTACAAATTCCCGGCTCATGGAAGTCGATCTTCAATTCTACATCCATTCTCCGCTGTAATTGATTTGATAGCTCCTAGAGTTCCCCAAGCCGACACTTTTACGGAAGAAATCGAATTCGATCCCCAAACCTCGAGCCATCAGATATTCTGGATTTTGCTTCTCGTAAATCTCTTCACCTTGAGTTAGATCATGGAAATTCTTCAAACAAATCTTCATTCCTTACCAACATGTAATCATTTGGATTAGATAATGCATCGCTGAGCGCGATATAGGTTCTGCTTCCACGACCTCGAACTTTAGCATAAACATGAAAGTCAATGCTTTAAGGCGATTCTTCACGCTTCTAAGTTTCCGAGTGTGCCTCGTACATGGGAGTTCCATACACATCAATATCCCAAGCATCCTTAACTGTGCCAAGCGAAGGAAGGATGATCACCTGCAAATTAAAAAATTCTTAAAAGGACACCTCCGCCTGACGCGCATGCTCGAATTATCGAGGTTCACTATAACGCAATGGTCGACAACCCTCGTTCACCACTTCGCCAAAGATATAAACATATCCAAGGCGCATTCGCTTTGAAGGAACGCATCCACCTTCCTAGCAATAAATCGATCACCAACACGACTGGCTATCCAAGTGAACAAAGGCCCATTAAAAGGCATATCATCTAGTTCCAAGTCAAAAGACATTCATGGAACTCCTCCATACTAGTTGTCGCCAAGCACGTTACCTCCCATTCTTTCACTTGCACATCTGGTTGTGTTGAAATCTCCCATCAAAAACCAAGGCAAAGAACCCACCCTGGAAGCACACAGCTGCAGGTGACTCCAAAGCACTCTCCTGTTAACCTGATTATTTGAGGCACTAAATAAATTTCGAATGTAAGAAAAGAGCTATTATCCTCAGGACTGTTATGTAACACAAAATAAATTTTTGATCATTACTCAAAGTATCAACGATTTTGACAACCCTTGGGTTCTAGCACACCCAAATCCTACCAAGTTCCGCATGCTCGTAGTTTTGAAGCATCTCCCTTCCAGGAAGGATGGAATTGAGAAATCTGACCCTATTATGGATCCTTACCCGAGTCTCCGTAATACGTACAACGCCTATGAGTGGACCCTCGACCAACTTGCTCAATTCCTTTTGCTTTAGGGGATCGTTTCATCCTCTAATATTCCAAAGTGCCTAACTTAATCATGGGCTGTCGTGACAGTTTCGCGATCCTCCCCGCTTCGAGAACACGCCTCGCTTTTTCTCGCCCCTCGAGTTTGCTCGGAAAGAGGAGGAGTAATGTCTAATTCATCAACTCTCTTACTTACTTAAAAGAATCATAACAAAGGACGAGTCGTATCATCAAACTATGTCGTGATCACGATAATAAGAGGTTACTCACCACTTCATATTAATATATTCGCAAATAATGTACCACTTTAATCCTAATGGCTATATATTCAAAACTGGCTGGGTTTGTCTCAATGGATAGTAGCCCCAAGGAATTGTAACCCCAACATTATCCCGATGACAATGCTCTTACGAGTTCCAATACTACTCTAATACTATCAACACCATCCTCCTTCCCCCTGCCTCGGTGGTCGCACGAGGGAAACTTGTCGTCAAACCCCACGGAGGCTGCAAGGAGGAAGGCATATCATATGGAGGGTGTTTGTCAGCAAATTTTGACAAGCGCCTCCTTTCCGTGGTGCGCCTTTGGTCGACAACCTGGGTAAGAAGGAGATGCCGACATATCCACGATCGAGAATGGCCTATACTTTTTAGGTTCGGGGTGTGGACCCGGATGCTCTGGATTGCTGTTGAATCGGTCCATGGAATCTGCAGGAGACCTTTCATATTACGTGCATGGCGTACCAGTATGGACATGCTAAATATCCAAATTTCACCACTATCCTATAATTTGGGTCACTTATAATATTCCTCCTCGAATATTGACAACACAAGCCTTGGAGTCATTGCTAGTAATCATATAATCCATTCATCTCGATTCCCTCACCGAGAATTAGTCAAAGCTATCTTTTGCTAGAATATGTGTAGAGGTGGGGGTCGAATGTGATTTTCCTAAGTCTGTACTCCTGGATATGGGTAATGGCAAATACAATAAAATAAGGATTATTCTTATTTATCCAAAAAAAAAAAAAAAATAAGGCGATCGAGCATCCTCGGCTCCACAGCCGTCGTTCCTACCGCAAACCGTTCGCCATAAATTTGGTAAATTGTCATGCTAAGAGTCAAAGCAGTAAAGTTGTTCCATAAACTCCGGGTTGTGGTCAGGGGAAGAGGTCTCGTTATTTGATGTGAAGGATCCCTGTATTCGGGATGCTCTTAGCAAGGAGCCAGTAGGAGCTAACCGTGATGTTGCACCTGATAGTTATGTCACAGACTGTAGGGGCGAAATAAATTCCACCGCTTCCTATACTGAGGAAGTAATGAATTTGGTCACTGGTGGCCGCCAACCGCTACCCGGAAATACATTCGATGTCTAAATTTCAAACGTGGGAGGGAAGATTGTACGCCGTAACCGCAAAGCTCCTTTAGCTATGTCCGTGTCTCTGATCCTAGCACTAGCAATCGAGTACTCCTGACATTCTCCTATTCTGGACACATTCAAGCATGTTAAAAGAGTGGATGAGCTGGATTTCACGCCGCCCGTCGTTTCACAGTTAAGATCATAAATGAAAACTAACCTAGCTTCTATAATGCTTATCCAAAAAAAAACCTAGCTTCTAAGCAGAAACCGCTGGTGAGGGGTTCACTTCTTCCCAATGGTTAAATTCGCGCTGAATATATGTAATCTGAACGAACCCCTTAAGCAAAAAGAAGTATTCACTCTGTGGAGTCCCATGCTCGATTTTGCTTGTGTCTCTGAAACCTCGAGTGCGAGCTCATAACAAGGACATAATTTTCAACCTCTATTTTCCGGGCCGGAAGCTTCCATAACTATGAGCATGCTATGTTTACCGAATTTGATATGTGGAAACCCCGAAAGGTTAGCACGATAAAGCATATCCATTCTACGGACTACCATACTTTGTCACGCTATCGCCTCCGTGGTAACTATTCTTTTGGTGCTTAGTCGCTTATGCCTCTGAATAATTACATTGATAGAAGAATGTTGTGGCGCCACCTTCTCGTGGGTGAACCTCGGTGGGCCAAAATCTCGTTGATAATCGTGATTTCAACACCACCAGTTTGTCGAGAAGCCTGGAGGTAACATGATGAATGACACGGCTACGAATGATTTTCACGAGTGTTTGCTCAATCTCGAATCATGGGCGTCCCTTTCAGCCCCATTTTTACGTGAATGAACCGCTTTAGTGGGGATAATTTTATAGCTAGGAAGCTGCATCACGCTCCAAAAAATGAGAACACCGCCGTATGGATATGTTTCCCAATGCGATGACGGAAGTCCTCCATCCTGGTTTATCGAATCATAGCCCTCTGGTTACCAACTTAAATGTTAGGCTAGACCCGGGGCATAGGAAACACTACCCCTTCAAATTTTTTAATTTTTGGTCGACCACCCTAGCTTTCCGGAATTAGTAAAGGAAGCTTGGCAAAATGAAGTGTATGGTACACCCATGTATAGGTTGATGCGCAAACTGAAGAGAGTGAAGGCCGTCCTTAAGTCTTTCAACTTCCACACTTTTGGTAAACTGCGTGATCGGGTTGTGGATGCCAAAGAGTCTCTCAACCAAGCCCAATCTGCTTTGCTAAACAATCCGACTGACCCCCTCCTGGTGGTAAATGAGAAGAATTGTTTAAAGACTTACCATGATCTAGCCTGTGCTGAGGAGGGGTTCCTGAAACAGAAATCCAGAGTTCGCTGGGCTTAAATCGGCACTGCATCACTAAGTTTTTCCCTAAAGCCGGCAAAGCTAGGGAATGTGCTAGGAATCTCGATAAAAGTTATTACTTTGGCTAATGGTGCAGACGTGATGATCCGAGGCCATCAAACAGACGCTGTGAGCCCGCCTGCATCGTGCTATGTGTCGGAGATCCCCAAATGACCAAGGCCGGATATTTAGATAACCTAGAGGGTCTCTTGTGGTCCCCGCAACATTTGGACATTTTAAATAGTGAGATAACCCTTGAGGAGATCAAGAAGTCCATGTTCCTATCACGACTCCAACTCCTAACCTCGATGGTTTTTCTCGCTTCTATTTTTCAAGGCGCCGGAGTAATATCGGGAGGGATGTTTGTGAAGCCTTGGTTTCTTTAAACTGGATGTATGCTTAAAGAGAGATAAATTGCACAATTTTAAGTATCGTTCCAAAGGTCCCTAACCTCGTTTCCATGCATGATTATAGGCCTATTTCCCGTTGCAATACTACATCTATAAGCATCTCGAAGATCATCACATGAGGTTAAAACAAGCGCTTACCCGAGATTATGTTTCGCCTTCCCGTTTGTACAAGGCCGTAGTGATTGGCGCATAATATCCTTATCACCCAAGAGATTATGATCAACTATCATCCGCGTACAATGGTCCTCCTAGGGTGTGCACTTCTAAAGTTGACGTCAAGAAGGCCTATGACACAATTAGTCGAGCCGCATTAAGTCCCGTCAAGAATGGGTACTCCAACTCACCTTACGAGATGTGGCAGAGGCATGCATCACCTCCCTTCTTTCTCTCGTGGCCGTGAATGGTGAGTCGGGCGGGGTTTCTTTGCTAAAGAATCTGGGATTCCAAGTAAGGGACCCTTATCCCCCTTTTATTGTTCATCCTCATTATGGAAGCTTTCTCCGTGATCCTTATCACTCGCGTACCCCATATGCAAGGTTTTCGCCATCCCAAATGCAAGGAAATTAACTCTAACTCAATTTATGCTTTGCAGATGATATTTTTATTTTTGCTGGTGGGACACAGCTTCAGGATCCAAACTATCATGGACGTGCTTAGCAGTTTTGAAAACTTTTCTGGGCTTCAAATGAACGTTCAGAAGAGTGCCATGTTCCTCGTCTGGGGGTTACTGATGATGCTAAGAATGATTTACCTAACATTACGTTTCAGCTTTGGGAAGGTTTCATGAAATATCTCGAGTCCCATTGATTTCTACTAGACTTTCCCATTGTGACCGCTACCACTCCTTGATAAAATTACGGCCGACCACCTGACCAAAGAGATCATTATCTTATGCAGATCAGAATATACTCGACAGACGTATACTGCGCAAGATTTTCATTATTCCTAAGTTCACTATCGCTAAGATTGAGCAATTATTCACGCTGTGGTCCTGGGTGAAATGGGAAATAACTAGCGTGCAAAATAATGGTGTCCGTTGTCTCCCAAAGGAGGAGGGTGGCTCAATTACTACAGACAAGATTCGAACGATGCAAATATTATGAAACACATTTGGAATTTGTTTTTTAGAAAGGACTCTTTGTGGGTGGCCTGGGTTCGGAGATGGTACTTAAGACAAGGGAGTTTTTAAGCAGCAAAGTCCCGCAAGTCGCCTCCGAGTCAAGCAAAAATTATCCAGCTTAAGGGATGATCGACCTCTCTTAAAACACAAAGCGCCAATGGCCGGGACCTTTTATGGCATGATTGCTGGAATCCTGGCTGGTCCCTCCTTCCTTATTATGCTGAAAGGATCATATACGATTCCCGCTTATTCATAAGAACGCCTCACGCGTGGCGAGGTTATCGATGAAGGCAGATGGAACCGGCCTATCGCTAACTCCAGCGCACCTTACTCCGCACCACAGATGGCCATGCCGTGATTGACACTGACACCTCCCACGTGAGATGTCTCTCGGACGCCGTCCTTCGGTTTTCCTGTTAGCTCGTGGCACCATATTAGACCGAAATGCCTGGGCTGTAAACTCCGGCACTCTACAACTGCCCCCAAGCTATTAGGAGACATGCTTTTATTGTGTGGATGGCCATCCAGATATTGGTTACTCTAGATAAGCTTCTCAAGTGGGCCTACAAACTCTGGGGCCTCTCGTGTTTTTTGCCTGATTAGTGGTGAAGATGTAGACCACTTGTTTCGGTTGCCATTTTACGCTTTGGTATCTGATGATATTTTAAGGTTATGTGGAATTCTAGAATGCCGAGAAATTGGGAGAATGAATTTTATGGGTAATCGCGTCCAAGGGTAAATCTGCTCTATTACTAAGAGGATCGCATGGGGTGCGACTATCTACCACTTATGGGGACAACGGAATAGTAGAATTCATGAGAACATTTTTGTTCCCGCTGATACTATTTTCCACCTCATTTGTATTGATGTTAGACTTAGAATATCTGGTTTTTAGAAGGTTGTTGATAATCCTTCTAACAGAGCTTTGTGTGAGAGGTGGGCCTTCCCGCTTAATCTCCTTGGCAATCGTGGGTCTGCCTTCCCGAAGTGTGTCTGCGGTCCTCCGGATTGTCGTGACTTCTCTTTTTGGTCCTAGTCTTTAGCCCGGGCTGTGGGCGGGGCTTTGGAGCGTTATTTTATTTTTGCCCTATTGTGGGCTTCTGCCTCGGCTGGGGCCCCTTGTGTTCGAGGGGCTGTTCTGCCGATGCCCTTTCCTCTATTTTTAGGGGAGGTGCTGTCCTTTTTTTTTTTTCTTTTGGCTTGTGGGCCTTGTTCCTTGTAATTCGTTGGTTGTGGGCTTGCCCTTTGGTACAAATTCTTAATTATCCAAAAAAAAAAAAAAAAAATCTAAACTCATTATATCATGCTTCTAATCACACCAACATGTTATCACATAATCTCAGGTAAACATGTTATCATAAAAGAGATTATGATCAACTATCATCGAGACAATGGTCCGCCTAGGTGTGCACTCAAAGTTGACGTCAAGAAGGCCTATGACACAATTAGTTGGAACTGCATCTTTGAAGTCCTCACAAGAATGGTACCTACCCAATTCACCTTATGAGATATTAGAGCTGCATCACCTCCCATCTTTCTCTCGTGGCCGTGAATGGTGAGTCATGTTTCTTGCTAGCAACGGCTTTTAAGGGACCCCTTATCCTTTATCACTCATCCTCATTATGGAGCTTTCCGCATCCTTATCACCGGCACCCCATATGCAAGATTTTCGCTTCATCCCAAATGTAAGGAAGTTAACCTAACACATTTATGCTTTGCGTATGATATTTATTCACGCGGACTCGGCCCAAAGATTCAAAACTATCACGGACGTGCTTAGCGCTTTGAAAACTTTTCAGTGGCTTCGCGAACGCCCAAAAGAGTGCCATGTTCCTTTGGTCGTGGGTAAATGATGATGTTAAGAATGAATTATCAACATTACGCTTCGGGCTTGGGAAGGTTTCCAAATGAAGTATCTCTGAGTCCCATCGATTTCTACTAGACTTTCCCATCATGGATCGCCACCCACTCCGATAAAATTACGGCGTATCCAATCTCGACCAAAGAGATCAATATTCATGCTGAGATTGCACTGACAGACGCTCTCGTGATAGCATTCAGTGTATCAGCAAGATTTTCATTATTCCAAGTTCACTATTGCTAAAATTGAGCAATTATACCAGCAAGCCAGGTCCCCGTGAAATGAGCCAAATCTCAGCCAAAAGTGTCAGTTGCGTCCGCTTGTCTCCCAAAGAGGAGGGTGGTCTGGGGTCTACGCGCATTAAAGATCTCGAACGATGCAAATATTGGCGAAACACATCTCGGAATTCCGTTTCTATGTAAAGGACTCATTGTGGGTGGCCTGGGTTCTGAGATGGTACTTCAAGACAAGGGAGCTTTAGGTAGTAAAAGTCCCGGAAGAAGTCGCCTCCCGAGTCGGGCGTAAAATTATCCAGCCATGGATGTGATCACTCCTCTCCTAAAAACACAAGGTGTGCAATGGTGTTGACCTTTTATGGCATGATTGTTGGAATCCTAGCTGGTCCTCTCCTTCCTTGTTATGGTGAAAGAATCATATACGACTCCGCTATTCATAGAAACGCCATGTGGCGAGGTTATTGATGAAGGTAGATGGAACCGCCTATCGCTAATTCAAATAGACTCATTGCTATCGGGCGATAGTTGTGTTGATTATCGCCTTGATGTCTCTAGCGAGATGTCTCCTCGGACGCCGGCTCCCTGGATTTTCTCTGTTAGCTCAGCGTGGCACCATATTAGACCGAAAAAGCCGGTTGTAAACTGGCACTCTACGATCTGGTTCCCCCAAGCTATTAGGAGACATGCTTTTATTGTGTGGATGGCTATCCAAGACAGATTGGTTACTCTAGATAAGCTTCTCATGGGCCTTACAAATCCTAGTTCCCGTGTTTTTTGCCGGTCACAGAAGATAGGGAGACCACTGCTCTTCGGTTGCCACTTCACTGCTGGTATCTGGATGAGGATTTTAAGGTTATGTGGGAATTCTAGAATGCCGAGAAATTGGGAGAATGAATTTTTATGGGTAACTGCGTCCAAGGGTAAATCTATCCTCTCTATTACTAAGAGGATTGCATGGGGTGCGACAATCTACCACTTATGGAGACAACGGAATAGTAGAATTCATGAGAACATTTTTGTTCCGGCTGATGCCATTTTCCACCTCATTTGTATTGATGTTAGACTTAGAATATCCTGCGTATTCGAAGGTTGTCGATAATCCTTCTAACAGCTTTATGTGAGAGGCGGGCCTTCCCGCTAATATCCTTGGCAATTGTGGTTCGCTCTTACTTGAAGTGTGATTGTGGTCCTCCGTCAAAAGTTCCCTATCTCTTACCTTCCATTAGTCACTCTTAAATCAGTCATCTTGACCTCAAAATCAAGAGTTGCGTGGTTTTTTTCACTCCTCGACTCCCAGACTATTTCCTAGAAATGTAATCTATGCCCTCTCTTCACTCCTTACTTTGATTTATGAAAATTATGGGTTCAAATGAGCCATAATTTGGCCATACTTTCTTTCAAGTTACTCCCTTATGGCCGCTTTGAGAAGGATTTCTAACTCACCCATCTCTGATCAATATAACTCAACTTATGACTCAAAAACAAGAACTCCGGCTCGCATCACTGGGACAGACCAGATCCGACTTTCAACCTCAATTCAAGGGGTCTTAGTTATGGTAGTTTAGTTTTTGGTTGCTTCTAGATATTCAAAGGGCTAGTTCGGGCTTCTTCTCCAATTGAATCATCCAGCCGGAGTTCTTTAGGCCAACTTATGGCCAAAACAATCAAGTTACGGGTCATGGGAAAGTCGGATAAAGACCTTGGACACACACACACACATGCCATCTTCACAAAAACAGTCTTTTACAATTTAGGATTCCATGAGCTACTTTCTGAATCTAGGGTTGGGGATGAAATCATGAAACCTAGAGAATATAGCAAAGTCAATAGAAACTCTGTTAAGACATAAAGATCATGTTTACATACTTTAGTGAACTTTTTCCACAAAAACCAAGCTTTACTTCAAGCCTTTTAACGCTCTTCTCTCTAAACTGCTCTCTAGAACTCTCTGTAAAGCTCTCGAAAATTCAAAAATTTTCCTTCCTAGCAAGAGAGTTGGTCTAGCATCCAAAACCAAGAGTAATTGGTTTGCTTGGCACATGGCAAGCTCTTCTCATGCACTTCCATGTGTCAAAGAGCTCCTACCTTGCATATATGAGGTGTGTACCCTCATGATGCCACATAGCTCACAAGCATGACTTGCACTTTACTCCCTCTTTCACTAACAAGTTTTCAAAAGTGGTCCTTCAAGACATACACCGAAAATTACAAATTCAACAAAACCAATAAAATTACTAATTGTGTTAAATTGACCCACATGCCATAAAATGCAATCTTTGCATGCTCTGATATCTAATTAATAATATTAAGATTGCTAATACTTAATCACAATATAAAATATCATAGAGGCATAGAAGTTGCATTTGCTCCCCAAAAATATTTTTGAATATAACAAAACATATATTAATATGAGGTGTTACATTCATCATACGGAATTTAGTCCCTAAATTATGCAGGAACTAACATGTGAAGAGTTCGGATATATTCTTCCACCTTTGCATCTCTGCTTCTAGGTCCCACATTAGCCTGTATTCCACTCCATGGTGTTCCCATAACACTTCACTGGGGAACGCTTTGTTCCGCGTGCATAGTGTTCTTGCGCATCTAGAATCTCCTTAGCCGCTCTTCGCCATTTCTTATTCTCTTGCAAATTCATCTCTTGCCAGCTCTAGTATGTGTGGCTGCTCGGCTCATATTCATGACAACGGCGTGGAATACATCATGTATCCCGAACAAGCTGCGAGTGGAAGAGCCTAGCGGTAAAAACTTCACCTCTCAACTCTTTGGAGAATCTCAAGCGGACCAATGTACCTAGGGCGAGTTTCCTTTTACCATGAAATACTCCATGCGGTGGCACTCTCAGCTCACATCAGTTCTGACACAAAACTCTAAGTCTCCTCCTATGGTCGGCATAACTTCACGCACCTTTGTGCTTCCAAGAGCCTATGCGGATCACCTAATCTTCTCACATGCGTTTCACACACCAACTGCAGACAAATCCAAAGTAGCCTCTCACGATTGAGTCCGACACATGGCGATCATGGCCTTCATAAGAGCTTCATCTGATGCCATCTATCTGCCTTCCCAGACTGTATAACAATAAAAATGCATCAGCTAAATCACCTGCATCTCTAAGCATTATCTTCAAATAAATGCTCTGGTGTCAGTCGGTGAAATCTTATGCTCGATCTGATTCCGTTCCTAAGCTTTCTGCAAAGACAGCCAAAATCGGGATAACCTCAAGTCCCTATCGACGCACAATGGAGAAGTACACACCATGCAACGACAATCTCCTCGCACAACTTGCTGAATCAGAATGAAATTAAATTGGTCCTTACTACTAGAAATGTCTTGATTTGTAGTCTTAGGTCAACAACCACCCAAATGCCCATCTTTACGGTGAGTCTTGAGCAGAAGCAGTCCACGAGATCCATGTCACATGATCCATTTCTGATACCACTTGGTGTGTTTGCAGCGGCCAGCGGTCTGCAGTGCTCGGCACCATGACCAGCGCGTGAAACACTTGTAAACGAAACTACTTCATTCTCTTCTCATCCCATGCCACCAAAGTGGAGCCTCAAGTCATTGGTACATCTTTGTCTCACTAGGATGTCTTAGTGAGCAGAGAAAGAGTGAAAAGGCTTCCTCATCACCTCCTCTCTCAATTATTAAATCATCGAAAGCACAAACAATCTGTTGAGAAATAGATTCCTCCATTTGCATGAATACTCATATCAGTGCATCATGGCCTACCACTTGAGCGTGTGCCTCAAAACTATCACTCCTGCGAGCCTCGACTCTTAGTAAGTTTGTTGCATTTGTTTACCCGATGTATAAAAAAACATGACTTAGGCTCATCATTAGAAACCACAGGTGAACTCATGTGTAATCATACATCTCTTCCACTCATAAGCCATCAGGCCGAAAGGATGCTCCTTGATTTCTCGAGGCATCGGCGACCATATTTGCTTTACCGGATGGTATTGAAAAGAAAAGTGAGTCTTCAATCATCTCCATCCGCTTCTCTTGCTGGCGTTTCAAATCTCTGCGTGAAGCTATATACTTCAAACTCTTGTGGTGGAGAACACTTCAAAGTTTTCACCATACGAGTAGTCTTGTATAACTTTAGGCAAACACTGTTCGCAGCTCTAAACCATCTTGTGGAATGTTACCGTGTTTCTTCTGAACTGCGTGAGGCATGACAGCCGCTCTACTTTTGCATAAGTACCGACCAGCCTTGAGGCATCACGGAAGCGTGTACGCGCTCTGGTAATCAACACTGGTCTTTGTAGAGTAAATCTCTTTTCGACTCTGGAATGACTCCTCACTTGTCATTCCGATCCAGCGCTCCACTAGCATTAATAGGTCTAAGTCATTGGACATGCAATTACGTAGAAGTTCTCAACCAATCAGTGATTGTAACCCGTAATCCAAGAAGTGTGCTCTCAAAGACTCTTGGGTACTCCACCTCATCACGACCTCTTTGTGATCCTTGAAATACCTTCCTTAATTTCCTTCATTGTGCCCTAGGAGCCAGTTTCTTGTAGTGAAATCTTCTCATTGGCACTGGCAGTTCTCTCTCGATGCTGTGGCGCTGGCTGTCTGCTCATGTTCGCTCGACCTTGGAATATATCGGGGATGTCGTCTAAACACTACCTGGCCCAGTCAGATCACGGGCTTGATATATCTATTCATCTTATCCAATAATTGGTGTGATAAATAAGGCTTTGAAAACAAGCTGTTGATCCCTCACGCGGGGGCTCGGTTGGCTGGAGCTGCCTCCTGAGCGGAGGTCGGGTTGAGCCTCGGGGACGAGGAATTCCCGGTATCGGGAGGCTTACGGTCGGTTCTCAGGGGCCCAAGGGGATTATGGGGATGTAGCGGACGATCACCCCTTGGATGCAAAAAAAAAAAACTGAAGTATGCACACAAAATGAAGCGAGTCTTGGGATATCGGTCCCGTATATCTCAGTGATGATACCCGGATTTTAGATCAATCTTAGTAACAACGGCGGTTCGTGTTAAACGATCCTGTCAGGGGAAGTGGGTGCACTTGTTAGCCGTTACTCTATTTAACCGTTAATCCACATGTTAGTAGCGTTAGTCTTTTTCTGAACATCTTGGAGCACGAGGCAAAGTACTCGGTCGGATGAACGCGCTTTACTGCAATTCTTACGTGGCAGTTCGCTCCTTAAAGCTCATGGAGCCATCACGAATGGAGCTATTGAAATAGGATCCGATCTGCAGGATACAAGTGATGGAGAACTCCGTCTCTCTATGGGAGGTAATCACGGCGCTCAACGGCCGCCGACAAAGTCACGCGGGTGCGATCCGCATACCTTCCTTTGCTCTCCCAGGCATGAAGTAAAAAAAGTCTTGTGGCCCATTCTTTCTCGACCACTTTTTCCCCATCTCTATCAACGATCGGTCTGACCCATTTCAGATGCGTGAGAAGGCGTACGACCCACAACCAATGCGGAAGGTCTGTGTAGAAAGCGATCTGGGATTTGCATGATGTGGGCTAACTTGATCATTCCCATGAAATCCGTCAAACATTGCCATATGTAGGAGTACTAAGTCAATCGACCGTTAATCACAACATTCAACACCTGACCAACGCATCCCGGCAAGCTTCCATCAGCCTTACCCATAGGTGTCTCAACAAACAAAGGGCAAGGGTGGGGCAATCTCTAAGTCCAAAATGGAAGCAAAAGAAGTAGACATAAATGAGCAGGATGCACGAATCAAACAACACATGTGCCCAGAGCTATAACACAAAAACCACCTTCCACTAGCACATTGGAAGCTGCGGATCCCAGTATCTGATGAAGACCTTCTGCTCTGAGACCACTTGGCCTTTGAGCAGATAGATTAGCCTTTCACCCAGTCCTCCTCTTGGGAGGTTGTCCTCCTGAACACGCGCGGAGGGGTTCACGGGTGGCTTGCCATGAGGAGGTTGGGTGTTCTCCCTTTCAGCGTAACCCAGGGCACCACCCCGCCATCAAGTGTCTTTGCTTGGCACCACACTCATAACACGTCTACGAGGCCCGTGTCCCATTATGCCCCCAGCTTGTCCTGTTGGATGGGCGGCTAAGTGAACCTGAAGCACCGGAAATTCTTGTTTCTTCCGGCATTTTGTACCTCAAGGCGCCTTATCTCGATAATCGGGCTCGTGCCACCGCTCGGCAGTAGGTGCGAAGCATGAAGGAGACCACTGGCAGAATGTTGACCTGAGGCCCTCGTGAAGCCTGTTTGGCTCTCATGCGCTCGCTTGCCACCACATCTTGGCCATACCCCACGACAGGGGCGCGCAGGAGGCATACTCGGCTACGGTCATAGCCCCCTGCTATAGGTGCACAAACTCCGATCTCTTCTGTCTCCTCATGGCCTCAGGAAAGTACTTGGCAAGGAGTAACTCCTCGAACTGAGTCCACCCCATGTGTGGCACATCATGGGTGCTCTTAACCATATCCCACCAAGCGTGACCTCGTCCATAAACATAAAGGGAGGCTAGAATGCTCTCAGCTCCTCGGGGACTTGCTGATACATCGAATCTTCTTCACTTCCTTTAGCCAATGCTCGACCTCAATGAAATTGACACCACCCGAAACAACTGAGAATAAGTGCCTTGAAATCCTTGATCAGCATACGTCCATCTTCTCGAGAAAATGACCTCGGAGGTAACACCACGCTCTCTCCATTACCATCTGGGCCTGGTGAAAGAGGATCTCACCAGTGTCGACCCTTTGTCGTCCACTCCTTCTTCCTTTATTCATTGTCTATATATAAGAAAATAGACAATCAGTTATCTGATGTCGTAATTTTTAAGAACCATTAACTCTAGGGTTCTCGACATCAATTTATTATAGTTATGCAATCTTTACCCATTATTGACTAAGCGGCATGTACAGATTCATAACAATTGCACATGGTATAAGAATCATTACACACTGTAGCCAATACTATAATAAAAATCCACACAACATTATAATATCTAAGCTCATTTATATCAAGCGTAATCACATGACATATTATCACATAATCTCGAATGCAAACATGTTGTTATCATAAAATACCCTTGGCTAGTTGGCTAGCTGCTAGAAGCCTTATGCCATGCCATGTATGAAAATCATATCATCACCCGATAGCACAATCCTAGCACTAAAGCAAAGCTCTATCATCATAGCTTAAAATTGTACCACAGGAATCTATGTGTGCCTATTGAATTTTCCTTTAATCTCCCACGGATTTATCCCTTTGCTCTTATACAAACTTGTCGTGCCCAATTCAGCGGTGTGATTTATGTTACCTACACCACGATTTTTTTTTCACAACTTGAGTCTAACTCACTTGGAGTAATCACTTGGAAACGTCAAATAAACACTCTCCATGTCTCAAACATACACATATCGGTCTGAGTTAGTTCTCTGATGTACGAAACTATACACTTACGCAGTCAAAATAACATTTACACAGGATTAAAACTAGTGGCTACACAAACCAAATATACAATGATCCACAAAAGATATAGTATCCAAATATCCCGTTGTGAATATATACATAACACTAAATATTCATCAAATGTGTAACCGACCACCATGACTAAGGTTGGCATACAAACTTCCCATCCTCGAAACCACTGCCAGGAATTGACTTTCATCTCCCATGTTGGTCTAAGTACGCATCTAAGGTGGAGGGAAATAATGGGGGTGAGTTCAACAACTCAGTAGTGAATCCCATAACAAGCCATGCTCATAAAAACATTTCAATTTATACATAATTCAAGATATCTCAAAACATGAGCATTTTACAAATAATAAGTTGATGATGGAAACACATGAATGCAATACTACCACCATCTCAACCCCTCATCTGTGACTCTTTTGGGCTTTCACCCAGGGACTAGCCGATCATCCTAAAACAACGACAAATTGCTGGGACTTACCACCCAGGGATATGCCCACATCCCGTAGAACGACAAATTGCTGGGACTTACCACCCAAGGATATGCCCACATCCGTATATGTGACCTTTCACAGGTACAACCCCGGGGACTAGTGTAATCCGTGTCCACTACATCAATGGGACTCTCACAGTCTCATGCCCATGTCATGCTTTAAAACAATTTCCGCAAGCATTGACCACATGGATTATTTAAAAACATAATGTACGATTAATTCAAAGATTTCCATATATATAGAAAATATACATTTATATATCACTAGAAAATTACCACAGTCAAAGCACGGAATATGCAGAATTCCCACAACATCAAACCCTTGATGAGCGAGGAGAAGTTATAAGATCCCACATTCTTAGTTAAAATCCTGAGTCTGGAAGTCAAAACCACGGCTACTCCAGGATGCGCAATTAACAAGTCATGAGATTTCTTACAGCCTCAAACAATCAGTTACATAAAATTACTGATTGGCTGTTATCTCTTTCACCACTCGAATCACCACAGTTCTTATACCTCGACATAAACCCAATCCTCACGATGCCTCTCTTTTATACTAGATCAACATTTATACCTTATTAGGGTAACACAAGCAGCACACACAACACATGTACCTTGCAGCCCTATCTCAAAGCCCTTTTCCAACTATAATTTTCTGACCATACATGTTTTGTTCCTTTGTGGTCTTGACTGAGTTCCCCCTATCTCTTAGCTTTCCACTGACCTCTTAAATCAGGTCATTCAAACTTCAAAATCAAGAGTTATGGTTTTACTCTACGGCCTCCAGAGACTATTTCCTAAGGACGAAATACGCCCTCTGCTACCTTACTTTGACGAGTATGGGTTCAAGTAGGCCATAATTTGGCCATACTTCTTCCTGAAGTTACTCCCCCTATCATGGTACACTTTTGAGAAAGGATTTTAAGATCACTCATTGGATCAATATAGCACTCAACTTATGACTCATAAGCGAGGCACTTGAACATGGGACAGAATGCGTATCGACTTTCAACCTCAAGTTCAAGGGTCTTATGGTAGAGTTTAGTTCTTTGTTCTTTGAACATTCAAAGGAGCTGGAGTCTTGAGCTTCTTCTCCAAGCCCAGAATCATCCGATTCGGAGTTCTTCGTCAACATGGCCAAAAGCTCTTGTCATCAGGGTCAGGGGTAAGTGGGTGACTACCTCCTTGGTTTTTTTTTTTTTTATGCCATCTTCACAAAACCAGTCTTTTACAATTTAGGGCTCAAAGATCATGTTTACATACCTTAGTGAAATTTTTCCACCAAAAACCAAGCTTTCCTTCAAGCCTTTTCTCCTCCTTCTCTCTAGCTTCTCTCTAGAACTCTATCTCACTTTCTCAAATTCCAGAATTTTCCACTTCCTAGCAAGACGTTGGTCTAGTATCCAAAACCAGAGGAATTGGTTTACTTGGCACATAATGAAGCTCTTTCGTACCTTGCCATGTGTCAAGAGCTCCTTCCTTGCATATATGAGGTGTCATGCCCTCATGATGCCACATAGCTCACAAGCATGACTAGCACTTTACTCCCTCTCCACTAACAAGTTTTTCAAATTAGCAACAGCGGGAGAATAGATGTTCTCGTAGATTCTATTATTCCGATGCCTCCATAAATGATAAATGGTAGCACCCCACGCAATCCTCTTGGTAATAGAACAAAATGATTTCCCTTTAGAAGCATACCCTTAAAATTCATTCTCGACTTAGCGCAAACGTGCAGAATTTCCATAACTATAGAGAACCTCAGCCAAATACCGGCGGTGATGCTTTTAAAAAAATGCAAGTGATTCCTATCTTCAACATTTGCATGGCAAAAAACACATAGATTATTGTTAGTCGGACCCATTTGAGAAGTTTGACATTGGTAACTGTCTGTCTGAGATAATTGACAAACTATAAAAGCATGTCTCGATGGCTTGGGAAACCATATCGTGTAATGCCGGCGATTGCAAGCATTTTCGATTTAAGTGGTTCAGGCGAGAATAAGCAGTGAAGATCCCGGATGAACAGAGTCCGTGTAACAATGTCACTCTCTGCAGAATTGGCTTCCTAGAAATCATTTTGTTCTATTACGAGAGGATTAGGTAAGGGTGCCACCATTTATCATTATGGAGGCATCGGAATAGTAGAATACGAACATCTATTCTCCGCCATTTTCCATCTCGATACGTAATGATGTTGGTTGAAGTCTCAAGTTTCCGAGAGGAAGGTGGTGGACAATTGATGAAGCTGAGAAGCTGTAATGTGAGAGATGGTCGCCTAAAAGCTTCATATCTTTGTGGTCTTGATGGTTCTTGGTTGATTGATGGGTTTGTTGTTGAGATTTGGGTCTGGTCTCTTTGAATATGGTTGCCTCGCCGGGGTACATGGGTTGGGCTTTGGGGTGTGTTGTCTCCTTAGGGTTGTGGATGAGCTTGGTTTTTTGGTTGTTGTCCTTGGTTGTTGTTGTTTTGGGTTTGTGCTGCCCTTATTTTAGGGGAGGTTATCCGTTTTCTTTTTCTTGCATGGGCCTTGGGCTGCGTGTATTCTTTGGTTGTGGTGTTTGCTTTTTGAAATAAGCGGCTTAATTATCCAAAAAAAAAAAAAAAAAAAAATCCTCTCTACGTTTTTATCTAAATGATAATTGACTAAGCTTGTCTTGATTTCAATAGTCGGCGAGAGAGTTCGCAATAGGCCAATTCACACCATCCCGATAACTTCAACTACAAAGCGTTATTCTTATGTGAATCATATGTCAGTTCTCCATAGTGATGGAGGAGAGGACCAACCGGATTCCAGGAATCATGCCAAAGGAATGTCCCTTTACCGTTATAAACTTGTGATTGATAAAGGGTCTCATCTTATCTTTCAGCTGCAGAATTTTCTTGACTCGAAGAACAAATCGAAGGAGTTTGGCACACGAGACTCCGTGTCTCAAATACAACCTACACTGCGCCACCCATAAGGAGTCCTTCCTAAAAACCGGGTTCCAAATGTGCTTCATAACATTAGGCATATCTGAGTCTTTGATAAGCCTTGAGACCAAAAGCCACCCTCCTCCTTCGGAAGACTACAGGTCCCTACGCCGGCCTTAGCTCGACGAAATTTCCCAGTTTAGGCCTGAAGGCTGAAAAGTTGTTCAATTTTGGCAATTATGAATTTAGATAATGAACATCGCCTGTCTATTTGAATACGCTGACATAGCAATAAAAATTGTGTCTGCCGCATATGATAGCATACACTTGTCAAGAAGAAGCGAGATGGCCATTATTTTTCAGTGGTGGCAATCATGGTGAACAGCCTTGATGAAGGATCAAAGGAACACCAAGATATTTCGCAGAACCTCCCAAAGCGAAGCTTGATGATGTTCGATGAAGCGATTTGACTTTCACCATTTACCGGCAATAAATGGCGCTTTTTAAGTGTTTACTGCGGCGGGAAGCGCCCTCAAATATGTTAAACTGTCAAAATAACTTTGACACTTTGGATATACGTCCCACTAGCAAAAGAAAAATGTCATCGTAAAGCATGAAGTGGGTTAGGTTGATATCCTTACATTTAGGATGAAGCGAAAATCCTATCTACGGGCTATAGCGACAGGGGATCTAAGAAAAGCCTCCATGGCAATGATAAATAATAAAGCGATATGGTCCTTGTCTCAGCCGATTAGTAGAAAAAAACGCAAGCTCATAGGTATTTGACAGAGAGAAGGTTGGGTAGTGATACAAGCCTTAATACACATTTCAAGAAGCGTGGGGGTACTTATTTTGGTTAAAATACCGAATAAAGCTCTAGATTTGTCTGAAAGCCTTTTTAAATGTCAACTTTTTAATCTGATGCCTTTGTGATGTTAGGTTGAGAATCTCAAGTTTCCAGAAGGTGGTGGACAATCAGGTGGCGAGGAAGCTATGTGTGAGATGGTCCTTCCGGCTTCATATCTTTGGTCTTGATGATGGTTCTCTTGGTTGATTGATGGGTTTGTTATTTGGTTGGGTCACGGTCTCTTTGGGCTGATTTGCCTTTGCGGGTACGTGAAATTTGGGCTGGGGTGTCAGTGTCTCCTTCCGGGTTTTTGGATAGTGAAATTTATTGCAAAGGGGAACAGCAGAAAAACAGCAAGAAGCCGAGGCGGTAGAAGGCGGCGAAAAAAGCAAGCGACGGCACCTCACAAAAACGAGGAAGGGCCACTTGACCCATAGCGAGGAAGCACACGATAAACAACAACACAATCATGAAACTAAAGCCCACATCACAGGCGGAAGCAAACAACACAAAAGTTGGCAGCAGCTCAAACAGCGAGATGGGCAAACAAACATATAAGCTCAAGCCCGAAAAACAAACAACAAGCCAAAATCCCACGTCCGGACCGGGGCCGACACGACACCTGATGGCGGGGAACAGCCCTCGCTGATAAGCTCAAGCACCTCCGACGGGCCTCAATATGTGAGGGATGAGCTCATCTCTAGCACAAATCTCGTGTTGGAGTTGTCGGCCACATTATGAAGCTTGAGTCTAGCGACATCATTACAAATGAGAGAAAAATATAGTCAGCTGAATTAAATTGGTTTTGGTGGATTCTCGCATTCGTTTGTCTCCATATGTGATATATGGGCTCCCCATGATCCTTTTGGTGATAGAGCATAAGTTTACCCTTACAACCGATAACCCAAAGAATTTCGTTATCCACCTCCTCGGAATCTGTATTGCCGCCGCAGTCTAGAACCCTCATCCGATTCACGATGTAACTTGGCATTCAGAATAAATGGTTTTCTATCATCTCAACATTTGCTCGACAAAAACACAGCGATAAATTAATGATCCCCATTTCGAAACTTGTCATCTTGAGTGGAAAGTATGTATATATTTATGAAATGAAGGAGTGTCTATGACGCGAAACCCTACAATTTGCATGCCGGTGCTATAGAGGCATGCGAGTCTAATGGAGTTCCATGAAGCGACGGTGGCTCTGGGTCCTTGGCCATGTCAAGATATAACATCGTCTCTATTAATATCGAAAGGTAAGTGAGTTTGGTTCTTGTTTGATATCAGTTGTTGTTAGTTTGTTTAATTTGTGGCCTTCTCCTTAGTTACAGGGAGGTTACGTCAGTTTTCTTTCATTGGGCCTTGAGCTCAGTGTATTCTTTGGTTGTGTGGTTTCCTGCAAAACCCTAGAATATATGATCGATAGAAATACAACAAAGGCCTCAAGATCATGTTTACACATACTTTTAGTGAACTTTTTCACCAAAAATAAGCTTGCTAAAGCCTTTTCTCCTCCTTCTCTAGCTTCTCTCTAGAACTCTCTCTCACTTTCTCAAAATTAGGTACCTCCACTTCTAGCAAGAAGTTGGTCTAGCATCCAAAGCGAAAGTAATTGGTTTGCTTGGCACATGGCAAGCTCTTCTCATGCGCCATGTGTCAGGCTCACCACTGCATATATATGAGTGTATCGGCATGCCCTCATGATGCCACATAGCTCTAGCATGACTTGCACTTTACTCCCCTCCACTAACAAAAGTTTTCCAAGTGGTCCTTGAGACATGTGAGTACAGATCTAACAAAACACTAAACTTTTTAATTGCATAATTGACCCATGCCATAAAAAATGCAATCTAACACACTTTTCTAATCTCTAATTAAACCAGCCATTAAATTGCTAATCTTAATCACAATATAAAATATCATGGGGCATAAGTTGCATTTGCTCCCCAAAAATCCTTACACGAATAGGAACAAAACATATTTTCCCAATATCTGGGGTGTTGAGTTGGGGCGAAGCATTGTTGATACGGATGGGATTGAGGAGGACGGGCGTCATTATCATATGAATAAGCCGGCCGGGTTTGCATGGCAAGACCATGAGGCTTGTAAAATGTGTTGTGCGACAGAGAGTCGAGGGTGACATGGAACCTTACCAATTTATTAATAATATCCTTCTTGCATATGCATGTGTTTGAATGTGTATGTGTGCGAAAATATTTTAAGGGAGGTGGAGAGTGTAAAGCCCGTGAAAATTTAAATTTAAATTATTCAAAAAAAAAAAAAAGGAGGGGGAGAGGGGGAATAATAGTCAGGAGAAAAGTTGGGATTTTTCTAGATCTCGGATGATGAAACGGATAGCACCGTTGGAATCGTCTCGTGAAATCTAGCTACCCAATCGAATTTCGATGAATTCCAAGATAGTCGGAATTTAAATTATTTCAAGGCAAATGGTGTCGGGAGAACCATGTGTCACAATGCATGGCAAAGGCATGCAACATGCATGACACCTTTGAACAATATATAAGGGCCTTCACACATGGGTAGTTCGTAGACAAGCAAGGGTGGAAGAAGGAGGAGGAAGGGAAAAGAGAAAGGGAGGAAAGGAGAAGAGAAAGGAAGGAAAAGAAAAGAAAAGGGAGGAAAAAAATAGGAGAATTAAACCTTGATAGGAGAAAAGGGAAGCCTTGTGGGGATGCTCTAGAGGCGGCATGGAATGCTCTCTTGAATGAGACCAAGCAATCAACGCGTGAAGATGGGTGTTGGTGGTGGGGGTGGTGCGATGGAGGGTCCACCGTATTCGGCTTCCCAAAAGGGGCACTCTCAGTCTTGGGCTCCAAAACAGGGGACCAACACAGAACTGTTCGGCCATGGCGAGATCTCTCAAATCCCGGTACATCGGCGCTTGATCTTCAAGGTACGGCGACTCCATTAGCGGCCGGCTCAAGCTACCTCAAGCGAAGAGGTCATCAGCGGGCGCTACGCCCGATGAAATGGGCGGCCAAGCGGAGTTTTGCCCGAGCGGCTCAGTCTGAGCGGCTGCGCGCTCGACGAAACTCAAATCCGGCCGGTGGAGCCACACGAAGTCACTCCTTGATCCCAGCGGTCGTTACCTTCATCCGTGCATGGTGACATGTAGGGAAGGCGATTCTGAGGCGAGCTTGGCGAAATGAGTATCGCTGTGTTTGCGATTTTAAACTGCCGTCGAAGTGCTAATGATCCTCGTTAGATCTGAGAAGAAATAAGTCTCTACTGTAACGGTGGGTAGATTCTTGATTATATCTTTGCATTATAATGATAGTAAGCTTGTTGCCAAAACCTTCTCCGTGGAAAGCGGTGAATGAGGAGCATCGACATGTGGAAGAGGATGTTTAGTAGGACAATTTAAGATGGCGTCTCGTTCGGTGGTGCGCTCTCACAGTTGAGACTGCAGGGCAAGAGGAGATGCAATATCTACTGGCCCGAAATGGTTTGTTCATCTTGATTCGGGGACATTTGAGCGGGGTGGTTATGGATCTTGGACCATGGCATAGCGGGAGAAAGCCAGTTCATTTCGTGCATAGAGCTTTGGAATGGACATGCTCAACATTCGAGTTATCATCTATCCCAATAAGGTGGGTTACACATATAACATACCTCACGAATCTGGACGAAAACCGCGTGTCTTGGGCACATTGCAAGCACTATTGGAATCCCGCTGCACCTTGATCCACTCACTGAGAACCAAACAAAATTATCTTTTGCTAGAATTTGTATAGAGGTTGGGGTTGATTGTGAATTCCCTAAATCTGTGCTCCTGGACAGGGGTAATGGCAGTTATTCTACAATAAGGATCGAATATCCTTGGGCTCCCCAATCTTACGAATGCAAGCTATTTTGGCCATAACACAGTAAATTGTCAAGCTAGAAGAGGCCAGAAGCCGAGTGGTGTAATCTCACAATTCTGTAAAGGATCGGTAAGCACGAAGGCGATTGTGGGAAGGAGATGATGAAGTTGGTGAAGGGCCGAAGAAGCGTGAGGCGACCATGGAATGCTCTCTTGGCGGATCGCTAGTCAGCATTGAAGATGGAATGCTCGGTGGTGGGGTCGATCTTTGGTGGAGGATTACCATGTTGACTTCCCAAAGGGCAATCTCAGTCTTGGGCTCCAAGCAGCGGGGACCAACAAGAGCGGAAATGGGGCCATGGCGAGATCTCGCCAAATCGAGCGCCGGTGTGCGATCTTCCAAGGGAGTCACCGGCGACTCCATTGTTGCAGCTCAAGCTACTCGGCGAAGGGTCATCACGAAAGGAAATGGCGGTTTGAAGGTTGCTTGTGCGGATCTGCCGATTGCCAAGATCGTTGTTCTGCGGTATAGATCTATGAAGCCATTTGTGGCCGAATGCAACTATATGGTGCCAAAACCTTGGTATCCGGTGGTGCGGGCGATTTGTGCGACAGCTAAGGTCTGTCCTTCCGCGAGGGAGTGGGTCTCAGATCGATCCGTGGGTATTAGTGAAATCTGGCGCCACGATCTTGCAGTTGCGGCGAGCAGGAGATCGATGCTGGTTTGTTTCTTGGCGTCGGACGGAAGTGGTAAATGGTGGGTCGATGCTGGTGGCCGAATCTTCAGGGAAGGCCATCGATCAGGGTGTGCTTCTTGGGAGATGGATCTCTGAGAAATAACCAGGCTGCAAGATTCTTTGTTTCTCAGAGACAAATATTTAATCACAGAGAGGATGAAATTTGGGTGTTTTAACCAAGTGATATTCAAATATTGAAAACAGGAAATGAATGCGGGTATTATGATGGAGCCAACCCAGGGGCCCAGTGACGGTTCTGTGAATCATAAGAACTTTGTTCTGGTCTGCTAAAACTCATAGTCCCACTTCCGTTTCCGGGCCACTCATCGGATCTGGGAGGCTTTGTGGTCAAACCTCTTTGGGCGAGTATGATGGAAGAGTTTTCTGGATACTGGAAGGAGACATTTGGTTGGTCAATTCTTGACCTTTTTGCTTATTCAGGTGAGTGCGTTAGTTAACGTAAACAAATTGTGGGGCAGAGGAGTGCTGATATCTGCTCCAGGCGAGAATAGTTTGTATTTTTTTAGATTGGAGACCTGAGTGGCCGGGATTGGGTTATGGATTACGGACGTGGCATCTTCTTTGGGAGACCCTTTATTTCTACGTTCACTTGGGGCAGGCATGGATATGATCAACATTGACTCCACCTCTATTCCAATTTGGGTTAAGTTCTATAATATACCTACACGGAATATTGGACTAACACCAGTGTCTTGGAGCCTGTATTGCAATCTTTGTTGGAAATCCACTCCATCTTGATGCTCTCACTGAGAATCAGTCAAGGCTATCCTTTGCTAGGATATGCATAGAGGTGGGGGTTGACTGTGAATTCCCAAAGTCAACTCTATTGGACATGGGTAAAAGCAAATACTCGATTAGATTGAATACCCTTGGACTCCCCAATGTTGTTGTTCCCAATTGCAGCTATTTGGCTATTCGCTGTGCCATTATAATGAAAGAAACGACGATCGTCGGCTCTAAAGAAGAAGGGTGAGGGAAGTAGGGAAGAAGGTCCCAATATGGTGATGAAAGAGAGCTTCAGGGATATGGAGATGGCTCAGGAAGGATCAGGCGTGTCTGGTGCTAATGTTCTTGACAAATTTCTTGACGGTATTGTTGAAAATGAGTGCGACGAAACGCTTTTAATGGAGTGCGGTGAAATCTTAAAGCGGTGATGATGTCGTCCCAGTGCCGGGTGTCTTTGATGTCGCTATCAAAGTGAGGAAGAATGTCCAAATGGGGGTAGCTAAGAATTTAGGAAGCATCTGGTCGATCCACGTTAGTCTTTGATTTCTCGATACTTCACCCACTTTTGACACTTTCAAGAATATAAAGAAATTGGTGTTTGGATTACACTCTGCATTTATCAAGAAAAGCTCAAGAATTGAAAAAACAATACCAAGTTTCACGACGGATGTGGAAGTCCATCCACATTTCCAATGATTAAAATTTGCGACTTGGAACCGCAAGGGGTTGGGCAGCTCCCTTAAGCAAAAGAAGTCAAAAAATTCGTTTGTGGTGTCCGATCTTGATTACAGTATTGTATCTTGGAAAACTCGGGTGCGGGCTCCTAATAAGACGAAATTACTACCATTTGCACCAGTGTCACTTGGTAGAATTTACGGATATGGTAATCCACGAGAAGGGTGGCATTGATATTTATCACGCGCCATGGACAGCTATCTTGTAATCACGTTCTGATCTTAAGGACTTGAGAAATAGCGCATTTATTCCTTTTTGGTGTTGTTCGTATGCTTGAATAACTCATTAGGCGAAGAGTGCTACTCGCGCCCATCTTCTTTGAGGTGGCGACCGTGATGTAAATCCTTAGTTTGTGTTGGGGGACTTTAGCACCACAGTTTCTCCAGTGAAGCTGGGGTAATATGATGTATTACGGCCATGAAGCGATCTTCCCAGTGTCTGTTCAATCTTTGGAATTAAGCGGATATTCCGTTCTTGAGACTGTTGCGTGGATGAGCAGTAGGGAGAGCGTTACTGTAAGGAAGTTGGGCCGTTGTCTCCAAAATGAATATTGTTTGGATCTTTTTCCCCAATGATGACGGAAGTCTTGCATCTACAGGTTGTCACGATCTTGCCCTCGTTTACCGAAAAGCATATAGTGGCGGATTCTTGGCGTCGTAAGTGCGCCTGCCCCTTCAAATTCTTGTTTTTGGGGTGACCATCTTTGCTCTGGAGCTAGTAAAGGATGCATATTGGAATAGTGATGTATTCGGCACACCCATGTAGATTGACATGAGCGAAGGTGTGAAGGCACTCCTCCGAGGCCTGGCTCCCTCTTTCTGTGCGTGGCGTGTTGTGGATGCCAAGGAGTTCCTAAACCAGGCCCAATCTGCGTTGTTAAACAGCCCCTCACGATCCATACAGGTGGAAATGAGAGAAGAGGTGTTTGAAGGCATTTCCTTGACTTGGCTTTGCATGTTGAGGAGGGTTCTAAAACAAAGTCTAAATTGATGGCTTAAACTTGGAGATGAGGAATACTAGTTTGCTTTCACAAAGCCATCAAAGCAGAATGCCGGAATGTTATAAAGTAAAAGTCATTACTTTATGAATGGGTGCGAATTGAAGGCAGGAGGTATCAAGCGGGCGGGTTGCCTTCCAAAAGTAATGTTATGATGATCAGATGCAATGACCGTAATCACTATCTTGATAGCTTGGATGGTTTCACTTGGTCTCCTTAACACTTGGTCTCTTTAACGTGGACCGTGAGATCAAGAATGCTATTTCTCATGAATGACTCCAAAGCCGGGCCTGATGGTTTTCTCATCCTTATTTTTCAAGAAAGCTTGGAGCATTGTTGGTAGCGATGTAGTTGAAGCGGTGGAATCCTTCTTCAATTCGGGGTGTATGCTTCGTGAGATTAATTGCACTAATGTGCTTTGGTGCCCCGAGGTCCCAAACCACGAGATCTATGCATGATTATAGGCTGATATCTGTTGTAATACTATATACAAGTGCATTTCGAAGATTATTGCTACAAAGGATTAAAGCGGTGTCTCCCGAGTCTCATCCGGCCTGATGCCTTTTGTACAAGGTCGAATGTGCGGAATGTTCTCATCACTCAGGATCTTATGTGTAATTATCATCGCAATAACGGTCGGCCCAGATGTGCACTAAAAATTGACATAAAGAAGGCCTATGACTCAATAGGATGGAGTTGCATTATTGATATTCTGTCCAGAATGGGTACTCCTGCTAACGATGCGAAATACAATATAAAGGCATGCATCACTACTCCTTCTTTCTCGGTAGCTGTAAATGGTGAACTTGCGGGTTTCTTTGCTAGCAAACGTGGATTAAGGGAGGGGGACCCCTTATCCCCTTTGCTTTTCATCATTGCAATGGAAGCCTTCTCTAGATCTTTATCAGTGGTAGCCCGAGGGGCAAGGATTTGAGTTTCATCTAAATGTGCGAGGAAATTGACTTGACTCATGTATGTTTTGCGGATGACATTTTTATTTGCTGGTGGAGCGTCTTCGGTGTCAAATTATTATGGGCGAGTTGTACAAGTTTGAGAACTTCTCAGGGCTCCCGAGTGAACAAACGGAAAGGTGCTATCTTCCTTGCGGGGTTAATGGTGATGTCAAAAAGAAATGATATTTTGAACATTACTGGTTTTTCTTTGGGGAGTTTACCTATGAAATACCTTGGAGTTCCACTCATAGCTTCAAGACTTTCTCATTGTGATTGTCAGCCGCTCCTTGATAAACTGCTAGCCAGGATCCAGGCGTGGACAAGTAGATCATTATCCTTTGCGGGTAGATTGCAGCTGTTATCTTCAGTGTTGTATAACATTCAAATGCGGTGCGATATCTTCATCATTCAAAGTACACTATTGATAAAATTGAGCAAATTTTCGTGACTACGTGAGTACGGTAAAGTGGGAATGCTCGTGTCTGAAAGATTAGATGGGAATACATGTCTTCCAAAAGGAAGAGAGCAGGATTAGTGTAGCGTCGAGTTAAAGATTCAATGATGCTAGTGTTATGAAACACATTTGGAATGCTTTATAGGAAGGACTCTTTATGGGTGGCAGGTTTAGAAGGCTTTATCTACAAGGCGAGGGAGTTTGTGGTGTCTGAAGATACCTTAGAATGTTCACGGAGTTGGAGGGAAAATTCTATTTCGAAGGCAATCGAGACCCTTCATAAGACCTGAGGTGTGTAATGGTGCTAGGACTTTCTTATGGCATGATTTCTGGAACCCGATTGGCCCTCTCCTATCTTGTTATGGAGAACGGATTATTTATGATTCTGTATTCATAGGAGCAGCTCATGTAGCGAGGTTATTGTTAATTGGTAGGTGGGCGGCTTTGTGCAAATTCGGTGACCTTATTTCTATCAAGAATAGCTGCGGGGACTATCCTAATGATGATTAGAGAGGATATTGTTTCTTGGACCATAGCCCCTCTGCTGGGGTTTCTGCGATGGCTCGACTTGGAGACGGATTAGACGAGAATGCAGGTAGTAAACTGGCACAATTCGGTGTGGTTCCCCCAAGCTATTAGGAGACATGCTTTTATAGTTTGGTTGGTCATCCATGATAGATTGGATACCCAAGACAAGCTCGCGAATGGGGCCTTATCAACTCTATGTCATGTATACATAGAAATTTAATGTTGAAGACAGGAACCACTTGTTCTTCGGTTGCCAATTCACCACTGGTATTTGGATGAGGATCTTAAGGATGTGTGGGAACTGCAGAATATAGAGGCTGGGAGAATGAATTCTTGTGGTAGTTGGAACCAGAATTAAATCACTCATCTCTAATACAAGAGGATTGCGTGGGAGCTACTATATATCACTTATGGAACCATGCCAATGAAGTCCATGAAAACCTCTATACTTCAGCGAGACTATTTTTTCATCATATGTAATGAGGTCGGACTTAGGAGAAATCTCGCGGGTTGCGAGGAAGGTTGATGATAATCTGCCTAGCAGTCTTGGTGCGAGAGATGGTCTTTTCTGCTTTCTATCACAGGCAATTGTGGTGACCTATTGACTTTATGACCTTGCCACTTGGGTGGTTGGTTCTTTCGCACAGGTGTGGGCGTGAGGTGTTCTTTTGTTCACCGCACATCCCGAGGTTGTGGCTTGTGTGGTTTGTTTGTGGGGTTGCTTTGGCTCAGTTTGGCATGGCTGTTCTCGGAGTGTGGCCTACATTGAGGATTGGGGTCCTGCTCCCGGGGTGAGGTATTGGGGTGTTTTTTTTTGTTTATGGCTTTTTGTGCCGGGATGTGGGCTTTTGGTTGTTGGTGTTATTTGGGGTTTTAACTTGTGTGGCTTGTGGGTTGTATTGGTTTGGTTTCTTTGTTTATAAGGTGATTTTGTTTGGTGTTGCCCGCTCACATGTTTTTAGGGGGAGGAATTTAGGATTTTTAATTTTCTAGTGGCTGTTGCTTCTTGTATTGGCTGATTGTTGTTAGAGACTCAGCCTTTTGGAAATAAATTCTTCTTATCGAAAAAAAAAAGTTGGTGAAGGGTTGAAGAGATGGTAATTTGGAAACTCCATTTGTCTGATAGCCATTCCTCTTGTAGCGCATCACGGCTGTTTGAAAATTCCACTTGTTCGAATCGATCCTCATGTAGCATCACGAAGCTGGAATTAGGTTGGACGTAGAGGACATTAGTGTGGCTATTGAGGTTGACGTCCCACTCAAGTTGCATGGTAACACCTTTGCATCAATACAGCGCCGCGAGGAAGCCCCTAATGCGGAGTAGATTAAGTTGTTCATCCTATTTGCTAACACTTGATTTTACGATACTTCCCACCCATTATTGACACTTTCGAGGCACATAAAAGGGTTGATGAAATTTGGACTTCACGCATTGCCTCTTTCAAGAAGAAGCTTAAGAAATTGAAGCGGAGCATTAAGTCGGGATCAATGATAGGGGACTCACATCTTCCCGATGGTTAAAGTTAGCCTCTTGGAACAGAATGAACGACCCCCATGAGCAAAGAGAAGTGCGTTCTTTTGCAAAGTTCCGATCTTGATTTTATTTGTCTCGTGGGCTTCCGGGTGCGGGCACTGGAGACCAAATTTTTCGGCTCTCTTTCAGGGATGGAGACTTTTCCATATAGCTATGGGCGTACTTTCTTTGCGGTAGAATGCGGATTTATTGGAAACCACGAGAAGGTCGGCATTGATATTATTCACTCCATGGACAGCTGTGCTTTGCCATCCTTGTCTTTGAAAAGCAACATCTCCCTTACGGTTCACCGGCGGTGTACGCCTCTAACGGCTACATGGATAGAAGGAGTGCTTTCGGCGCCATCTCTTATGGTGTGGCGAGCCGCTTGGTGGCTGAAAACCGCCGGATTGATTATGGGAGCTTTAATACCACAGGTTTGCAGCGGTGAAGATTAAAGGCTGACATGTTGAATGACACGGCCATGAATGAATTCCACGAGTGCCTGTTTTCCTTGAGCTTTGCGGATGTTCCTTTCATGGGGCCTTTTATTCAACTTGGATGAGCGAAGTCGGCGAATGTGCTTCGCCGTAGGAAGTTAGACGGATGCCTTGAATGATACGGCTTGGATATGTTCCCCAATGCGTTCACGGAAGTTCTCCCCCCTGGGTTATCTGATCATTGCCCTCTGGTTACCGGTCTTAGATGCATCAGGTCAGGGGCCCGAAGAAAACATCCCATTCAAATTCTTTAATTTGGGTGATCATCCAGGACTTCATTGGGCTTGTAAAGGAAGCGTGGAGTAATAGGATTTAGTACTCCCATGTTGGTGACCTGTGAGTTGAAAGTGTGAAGGCCGTCCTTAAAACCTTCAATTTAGATCCTTTGGTTTGTTGCATGGCCCATTTGTGGCGCGAGGGAGAGGCACTTTGCGGGCTGATCTACGTGTAGCAGTCCCTCACAGTCCCATCTTTGGGGAAAATGAGAAGAGTTGCTTAAAATTTATCGCGGCTTAGCGGCTGGCGGGGAGAGTTTCTTGAAGACGAAAATCTGAGTTGTTGGTTTAAACTCGAGGACGAACACTAGCTGCTACCTGGCTGTGAAGCACGTGTGCTCGGAGTGCTTTAAGGTTATTACTATGGCGAATGGCTTTCGGGCGAAGACAGGTTGCCATCAAGCAGTGTAAGGCACTTTAGGGTATTTTATGTTGATGAACCCACAGGTTAGCGATTCAGAAGTATTTAGATGGATTGGATGGCTTGGTGGTCCCTCGACGCTAGTGGATCTATTTGAATAAAGCAATTTCCATGAGGAGATCAAGGAAGCCATTTTTCCATTGATGATTCCAAAAATACGGCCGTGGGTTTTTCCTCGTGTTTTTAAAGGTGGCTTGAAGGGTAATATTGGGGTGCGTCTGTTTGTGAGTTCCTTCTTTGAATCTGGAAGTATGCTTCGCGAGATTAATTGTGCGATTATAAGCTTTGGTGCCTAAGGTCCGAAATCCACGGTTCTATGCATGATTATAGGCTATTTCTTGTTCGCGACACCATCATAAGTGCATCGAAGATCATTCTTTGCGAGAATTAACGGTGTCTCCCATACATTATCGGCCCATCACGGTCGGCTTTTTGTTGAGGTCGAACATTGCCCAGGCAAATATCCTTATCACCCATGACCTTATGTTAAACTACCATCGTGATATTGGTCCTCCCAGGTGTGCGCTAAAGGTTGACATCATGAAGGCATACGACACAGTTAGTTGGGGTTGTATCTTGAGTATCCTCTCCTGTATGGGAACCCCTACTCATCTATTAAATATATTGTAAACGTAACACCACAATCCTTCACCATTTCGATAAATGGTGAGCTTACAATATGACTCTTTTATTTGGACATTTAGCTTTATGATATGACCCTGCCTTGGCATTTAAAACACATAATATCACGATTCCGAGTAGTGAAATAATCGGGTTTACCTTGATTTCCTTGGTTGTTCCCTTCTTGTTTTAGTTCTATTTTAGGCTTGGCATTGGGTGGCTTCTCTTCCTTTCCGTGATTGATTTCCCGCATTAGATGAACTTGGACCTGGTGTAGAATGTGTGTTGATATTGCCCCTCCTCTTGACTTGATTCTTAATCTTGATGGCCATATGCACCATATCCTCCAACTCCACATACTGTTGCAATTCAACCACATTTTGAATCTTTCGGTTTAAACTTGGGTTAGAAACCTTGCCGCTAGTAGCCTCTCGATCTTCTTCAATATTCGCTCTCTAGCCATTAAAACCTCCATCTCCTTATAATACTCCTCCACCTCGATTACCTTGCCTCAGAGTTTTGTACCTTGTATTTGAATTCTTGAGAGCAGTAGGAAGTCGGGACAATCTTTAAAGCCTGCCCCTCTTCCATCCTCATACCAATGATCACGAACCCAGTCGACTTGTGGGGGCAGTGATCAGATGCTTCCGGAAGAAGCGGCTCTAGTGTGAGCTTGGATGGATGACCTTCTGACGGGTGCTTATATGGAAGAAAGAAGAACCTTGAGTATGTGAGGACGCCACAATCGGTGATGGAGATACGATTGATAAGTGCGATGAACGCCACGGAATAGCAGAGTAAGTTCAAGGAGTTAACAAAAGAATAAGAGAAATTGAAACTCTCGATTTTATAAATGCTTAAAACTTAGCAGAAGACTCTGAGGATAGCAAGCCTTTAAATAGGCGAAAAATATGAAGAATAGAAACTAAATATTCGACCCTGAGGAAAGTAAATATTTGGCGAAGCAAGAAAAGGAAACTAGATAACTTTTAGAATGAAGACTTGGTGATAAAAAATTAGCGACAAATCGAGAGCAATCCCAGCTCTCCCGAAATAGCGGCCATCGAGGCTCATTGGCTCGAAGTGCAACAAGTCGGGAACAAATCGGCTCTCCAAAATAGCGACAAATCGGGAACAAATTAGCTCCCGAAATAGCGGCCAAATCGGGGAACAAAATCATCTCTCAAAATAGCGTGAATCATGAACAATCGGCTCACAAGCCGCGACAAATTAGGAACAAATCATCTTGAATCGATGAATCAACACGAATCGAAGCATATCTTTTTCTAAAAGAAATAGAAACTCTATTTTCCTAGCGACACACACTTTCTAAATTAAATAAAGCGGCTTACACTTTGAGCTTGGAGAATAAATGTTTAAATAAGCGACTCAAATAAAGAAATAGTAATAGCTCAAACACTTGGAAACAGAAATATATTCGGCGTCTCCAAGGTTTCACAGCCTCCCGAATCTGAATTTTCCTTAATTAAGATTGAATCCCTAATGAATCTTCTAGAAGCTCCTGCATCACGGATCCTTTGTGCTTTGATTCTCATCATTCCCCCCTTCCTCGAAAAGATTCGTCCTCGAATCTTTTTGGATAGTGGAATTTGTGCAAGGGGCGGCCTTGACAAAATCTGATGAGCGAGGCTCGAGGCCCACAGCGAGCGAGAAAAGCGGACTGTACCTCCTATAAATATAGGAGCAGGGCCTTGGCCAGAACTGACAAAGCCACCCAGTAAAGACCTGAAGCCCACATTCAGGAGCGAAAAGAGCAACACAAGGGCAGCCCCTGACCGGCAGGAACCTTGAGGCCCCAACAATCACAAATCAAACATCAACCTACCGGGAGATAAAATATTAATAGGGAAGGATCATCTCTCACACATTGATCTGTTTTCAGGACTATCAACAACCTTCTGGAGACCAGAAATACGAAGTCTAACATATCACAAATGAGGTGAAAAATAGTATCAGTTGGAGCATAGTTGTTATCATGAATTCTACTATTGAGTGACCCCACAGAGTGAATGGTAGCACCCATGATCTTCCTTGTAATGAAGTGAAGGTTTCCATGATGTGATTACCGGTCGATTCTCCCAATTCGGCGGAGTTAAGAATGCATGTAATGGCAGATCCTGAATACCGGTGTGAATGGCAAGCCGAAGAGATAAGCGATTCTGTCTTCAACATTAGCACGACAAAATACACAAGATATAAGTGGTGAGATTACTTGAGAGCTTATCGGGAGTAACCAATCACATTCTCTGTCTGACCGGCCCAGAATGATGAAAGCATGGTACGTACGTCCTCGAATCTTAACCTTGTATTGTGGATGGCATGTGATAAATACAAATCTCAGCGGCCCATCTGTGGCAGGAACTCAAAATCAACTGGAACAAATGCTGGACTCAAGCTCTCTGGCGTATCCACTTTTCCATCAATTCCTGACTTGCTTTTTGGGTTTTCCTTTGTCTCATAAGGATTACGGCATAAGCGGGTCGATTGAATGGTAGCACTAAACTTGAGAATAATTGATCATTTAGATCCTTGGGATGGGGAGGGTACAAACTCTTTGGAAGAACATCTTCAAAACATGAGAACAATGAGAACTAAGGCAGAAATTATTGAGTTAGGACAAGCTGTTAAAGGGTGCTTTTCTTTGTAAGTACAAATCATGAAACTTGTTTAGAACAAACCTTCTCTGCAGCATAAGCGCCACTTATAGTGGGTTCTTTCTATGCTTTCCTCTTAAATTTTCAGTCACTTGCTTTTTGCACTCTCTTTCTTTTGCTGCTCTCTTAAACTTTTTCATTTGGTCACTTTCTTTTTCCTCTTTTCTTTTTGTTCCTCTCTTTTTCACTTTTTCTTTTGTTCACTATCTTTTAGCCTTACTTGATCTTCATAAACTTGACTTGGTGTCAAAGGAGCAAGAGTATTGGTCTCAGTTGGTTGTGCCTGACAGTATATTGGTGAAGCGGAGTCGTCTTTGAACCTTCCTATCCCAATTGCCATGGTCTTCCACAATAACAAGTGCCCGACTTGCATTGGAACTACATCACACAAAAGCGATAACACTTGTTTATTCACCCTTACCTCCCACTATCTGTTCAACCATTGCAATTTATAAGGTCGAGATGTCTTACATGTTGGCATTCTGGTTTCTCCACCATGGTTGTGCTAGAAACATTAATTTTAACCCCATCAATGATCACTACATACCTTGTTTGGACGTGCTACCTAGTGTGAAAAATGTTATCCAGATTGCATCTTGTCATCTTCTTTAGCTTGCACACTTAAGGCCCTCCATACCGGCATTAGTTCTCCTTAGACTGACATACTCCTCATCATGGCATCCTCTAGGATGGCGTAGAATCCTGATTAGGCTCATTGTACCATTTTCAATCTCATATTTATGCCATCACCATTTTTTTCTTTTGTTTGGACATTGGCTTTGCGATATGACCCTGCCTTGGCATTTAAAACACATAATATCACGATTCAGTGGTAGAAAGAATCGAGACTACCTTGATTTCCTTAGTTGTTCCCCCTCTTTGTTTAGTTCTGTTTTGGAAGCGGCATTGCGGGTGGCTTCTCTTCCTTTTTCCAGTGGATTCGATTTCCACATTAGATGAACTTGGACCAAGTGTAGAGCGTGTGTTATATGCCCCTCCTCTTGACTTGATTCACCAGTCTTGATGGCCATATGCACCCATATGCCAACTCCACATAATGTTGCAAGTTCCACGAATTTTGAATCTCGGTTTAAACCCGTTAGAAACCTTGCCATGGTAGCCTCTCGATCTTCTTCAATATTCGCTCTAGCCATTAAAACCTCCATCTCCTTATAATACTCCTCCACACCTCGATTACCTTGCCTCAAGTTTTGCAACTTATTGTACAATTCTCGGTAGTAGTAAGTCGGGACAAATCTTTTCAGCATCACCCTCTTCACTCTTTCCCGTATTTCCCTGGAAGTGGCTCCTATTCCTTCTCTTATTCAGCACTAGTTGGTCCCACCACCTTTATGGCATAATCGAGAACTCTTATACTTGTGACTTCACCTTCTTATTTTCGAATATTAGTGACAATCAAAACTAACTCTACCTTCCTCTCAAGCCAGAGATATGCCTCGGGATCATTCTTTCCTGGGAAAGATGGAATCTTCATCTTAATGTTTCCGAATTATTATCTTCCAGATTCACATCTTCTGTATGTCTCACCCCATTACCTCCTTATTTACTAACACTGAGATCATAACCATTCTGATCTTCAAGTCTCGTCGAGTCATGCTTTGCTATTAGTCTACGCTGCAGCGGCCTCTCGGCTGCATGTAGGTTCGTGGGTCACTTTCGAAGCTTTGCTCCCACCCTCTCATGATTGTTCAATTCAGCCTAAACATTCTCTGTACTTAGCTAGTTAAGGTGCGCATAATGAACTGTGTCGCCTCCATACACCTTGGAATACGTTGTTGTCGACCTTATAGTCTTAAAAACAAGGTTAGAAAAAAAAGTAGGACCTCACAAATCACTCGCTCCACGGGTTTTACTCGAAGAATGATTCACTCGGTTCGCTCGTGTTTTCACACAATACTCAATTGGCTTTCTCATAATAATCCTATTCCTCTTTTCCACTCAAGAATTTCTCTTATAGTTCTTGGAAGGCCCAATGAAACAATCAGTTTTTCCATGAAATTGATAAAAAAACTATCGAGAAAGGGCAGGGTTGGTGGCATTAGCAAGATCGAAGCTTTATATTTATTTTTATACTATAGTAGGGATTGGATTTATATAAACTAGAATGATGATAAACTTATGGGATTTTTTCTGCTTTTTTTTTTTTTTTTTGACGAATCCTTTTCCTTTACTTTCCTTTTCTCTTTTTTTTTCCTTTTACGTTTTTTTTTTTTTTTTTTTTTTAGTAACTGAGATGGGCGATTGAATAAAAAGAAACAATAAAAAATTTATATTCGATCGAATGAAAGAAGCCGGACTTGGGATGGAGTAGATAATAGATTATGAATGAAATTGGGGATTGAGCAGATTTAGAAGGTATGGATGAAGTGGTGACTAAGATGGACTGGACAAAGAAATAAATAATATTAATAAAAGATAGGCAAACCCGAAAATAGAACACATTTGCTCACGATACCAAAATGAATCTGAACCGTCAACTTAGGAGACAGTGATGAATTAGCTTTCGGAAGGCAGAAATCTAGTGTCGGCTTGGATGGTGCCTTGACGAGTTCTTATGAAGCAGGCACTTGAATGGTATGTAGGGAATCCAGATTGATAGAGTCTTGATGAACGCCATGGAATAGCCAGATAAGTTCAAGGAGTTCTTTAAAGAACCAAGGAAATTTAGAAACTCTCAATTTTATAAATACTTAAAACTTGAAGAATACAAGGATAACGACTACAAATAGGCCAAAATATGAAGAATGAAACTAAATATTCCAGCCACATGGAAAGTAAATATTTGGCCAAAAAGCGAGAAAAGGGAAACTAGACTTTTAGGACAAGACTTGGTGATAAAAAATTAGCGACAAATCGAGGAACAAATCAGCTCTCCAAATGGCGACAAATCGGGGGAACAAATTAGCTCGAAATAGCGGCAAATCGAGACAAATCATCTCTCAAAATAGCGACCGTCGGGAACAAATCGGCTCAAAATAGCGGCCAATTAGGAACAAATCATCACCAGGAATCAGCGTGAATCAACACCGATGAAGCAAATCTTTTAAAAGAATGAAACTCCTATTTTCCTAGCAACACACACTTTCTAAATTAAATAAAGCGAAACACACTTTGACTGGAGAATAAATCTTTCTAAAATAAAAGCGACTCCGAATCAAAATAATCAATAAGACTCAAAACGGAAACGAAATATATTCGGCGTCTCAAGGTTTCACGACCTCCCGAATCTGAATTTTTCCTTAATTAAGATTGAATCCCTAATGATCTTAGAAGCTCACGCATCCACTTGGATCCTTTGTGCTTTGATTCTCATAAGTATGCTCTTGTGTATTTTGTCGTGCTAATGTTGAAGGCGGAACCACTTATTCTTCGGTTGCCATTTCCACGGTGGTAGTTGGCGGAGGATTCTATGGACTGTCTTGGGGTCTCAGGGCTAGAGGTGGGAGAACGAATTCTTGTGGGTAATTGCCAACAAGGAAAAGGAATCCTTTCAGCTCTATTACAAGAAAGATTGCGTGGGGGTGCTATCTACCACTTGTGGGGTCATCGAATAGTAGAATTCATGAGAACAACTATGCTCCAGCTGATACTATTTTTCACCTCATTTGTGATGATGTTAGACTTCGTATTTCTGGTCTCCAGAAGGTTGTTGATAGTCCTGCAAACAGATCAATGTGTGAGAGATGGTCCTTCCCTATTAATATTTTATCTCCTGGTAGGTTGGATGCTTGATTTGTGATTGTTGGGGCCTTGTTGCCTTGCCCGGGTTGTGGGCGGGTTCTTGTGTTGTTTCTTTTTTGCCCGGATTGTGGGCTTGTGTCTTTGTTGGTGGCTTTGTGTTGTTCGGGCTGTTGCTGTTCGCATGTTATAGGGAGGTCTTTGTCGTTTTCTTTGGTTGTGGCCTCGGGCACGATCACCGGGTTGGGGCCGTGATGGATGATCTAGAAGTTTTGGTAAGTCAAAATATGGGTTTGAGGGCTAGTTTCTAGGGCCAAAAAAACGAGGGTTGTAAGTCGAGTTTATGAGATTTTCTAAGTTAGGGGGAATGTGTATTTGTGATATATAAGGGAAAAAGGGTATTTAGGAATGTTTAGTAGTAATAAGACAAAAATATGGAAAGTTTTGGGTAGAGGTTGAAAAATTGCTTATGGAAAGTTTAGAGAGAAGATGAGATGGTGAGGGAGAGTAGAGTTTGCACAAGTGTGGTTACTTAAGGGTTAATCGCGATCCACGCTAGATATATGATGGAGTGAGAAGGCGCCATGATCAGTATGGATGGGTTGATTGATGGCCCAGGACAAAGACTTACCTGAGGAATCCACTGGTATGAGAAGCCACGAACTCGTCCCCGAGGAATCCGCAACGAGATAAGAGAAGCAAAGAGAGAACTCTTAAAAGAGAAATCTGAAAATATTATAAAACTTAGGCGATTGTAAAGACGCACATTAGGGGTATATATAGCCCCCGTACTTTCTAAATCAAAAAAGCAACTACTTTAGCTGGAAAAGAAACTTTCTAAATTACAAAAAGCAACTCCTAAAAGAAAACTTTCTAAAATAAATAAAGCAAACTTTAAAATAAATAAACCAAATCTTCCTAAAATAAATAAGCAAACTTTCTAATAAATAAGCAAATCTTCACAAAAATAAATAAAGCAAACTTTAAAATTAATATGGCGGCTTCACATCGGGGGTTTGTCAGAGTCGACCGCGTTTTTGCCTTCAGGCGAATGAGGTCCCAGGAGTTTCACATGTATTCAATGCGTCTTGACCTCCCGATCAATTCTTCAATAATTAGATTTGAATTCCCAGTGTTTGGTGTGTTTACGGATGCTCTGCATCGAGCCTATAGTTGGGAAAAAGACTTGTCCTCGAGTCTTCCTGTGATAAGACCTCAAATCCTTAACCTTGAATGTAGCGAGATATTGGTCATAGGACGATTTAACCTTGTAAGCATTGCTTTACTTGATCTTCTTAATAATCTTGGAAGAACCATCTATTCTTGTGCACAACTTGGAACACCTCTTTTTTTTTTTTTTTTTTTTTTTTTTTTTGGATAGAAGTAGGAACACCTCTCTTTTATCATGTGTAATCGAATCCATCCTCTGGATCAAATACGATCGCCCGATAACCTTCGTATGCTTGTCTTTCATTGTTCTCTTTTGCCTTACATTGAATCTTGCTTCCTCATGAATAAAAATGTTGTTGAAAGCTTGGCAATCAAAACACATACTCAAGATCCATGCTTTTTCATGCACGACATAGTGTGAACCACGCCCAGGAACTTTCACTCGTTTAAGCCTTTTGTCGAAAAATCATCAACTTGTGTTTTAAACTCTTCATATAACAAGGGCTCCTTCATAGAGGCTAGCTTATTAGGAAAAAACCAAACACAGTATGAAGTGCATTTGATGTTGAATACCCCTCGTAGGGTGGAAAATAGTGCGGTATTTCTTCGGGCATTACATCAACAAATTCTATAATGGATTTGGTTCTAGTGAGAATTCCTTTTCACACTTTCGGTTTTCTTCAACAACCAAAATTAAACCATACGAAACATCTTTGATTTCTAAATCAAAATTTAACGAGTAGTGAACTCTTCCTCATCTTCTTGGATATGGTTGAATTGGGCTAACTTCTTAACATCAGCAGATTTTGACGATTGATTTATTCTCACCGTCTTCTTGGGCACTGGATTAATTCGATCACTTCCAACATCTTCTTCCTTGGCTTCATCTTCCTCGATTAAAATGACGCTTTTGGTTAGGACATTCCAGTCATGTATGCTGACCCTTGGCACTTAAAACACGTCTTTGACTTAGAAGCCAATTCTTGTTGTGCTTATCTTTACTTGAGTGTGGGTAGTTTTTCCTACCACTAGAATTCCAAATTAGAACCCTCGACAAAACCCTTCATTAGCCACACTCTTGGATTTGCTTAGTAAGTTTCCATACTTTTTTTAGTCCCAACTTTCAAAGCAAAGTTTCATAGCATCTTGAAGGCTAGTATATGGTTGCAAAAAAATAACTCTAGCGATACTAGATCTCAAACCCGGTGATGTAGTGGTGGGCTATGCATATTTCCTCGGCCTCTTGCAAGTCTCCTTTGATAATCAGTTTACAAAGCTTAGTAGGAATACTCCTCCACCTCAAAATCTCGTTGCTTAAAGTTAAAATTTTGAGGTAGATGTCTTAGCGATAGTTAAAGGGGAAGGTACTTCCTTTTAGTTCTTTCTTCATCTTTCCCCCAGTTTGAATCTTCTTTTTACCATCTCTTTCCGTTGATACTCTTCATGTCTTTCCACAGGCCAAACTTATTCTTGCATCTTTGTAGCCACGACTTCACTTTCACGTTCGGGGGAATGCATGTACCAGAGGCATGCTCCGCCCATATTGACCAATCCAAAAATTCTTCAGGGATCATCTTCCATCCAGTGCGGAATGTTAAATTTTGAGTTGAATGCAAAACCTTCATCATAGTTACCATGCACTCTTATAGTAATCTTCATTAAATTGTGCTTGATCATACCTCCCATGATAAATATAGTCTATTTATATACATACCTTTGGCTTTCTTGTGCCCCGAGAAGCGTTCAAGTTGACTGAGGCTGGCTCTTCATAAAAATCATATTTTTTCACTCCTTGGCCCAGTGAGCGACTCAAGCGTATCTAGAGATCTTGTCTCTAGCATCAAGCACAGTTTGATTTATGATGACCATCGATCAACGAGCTACGATGACCACTTTTGATCTGAGGTTGGGACGGCGATGGATGATCTAGAAGTTTGGTAGAATCCAAAATATGGGTTTTAGGTAGTTTTAAGGGCCAAGGGTTATGGTCGAGTTATGAGATTTTCTAAGTTAGGGAATGTGTGTTGTGATATATAAGGGAAAAGGGTATTTAGGAATGTTTTAGTAGTATGGAACAAAAATATGGAAAGTTTTGGGTAGAGGTTTGAAAAATTGCTTATGGAAAGTTTAAGAGAGAAGATGAGATGGTGAGGAAAGTAGAGTTTGCACAAGTGTGATTGCCCTAGGGTTAGTTATTAAACGATCCACGCTAGATATATGATGGAGTGGCGCCCTGATCAACTATGGGCGGGTTGATTGATAAGCGGGTTTAGACTTCCTACCAAGGAATCCACTAGGTGTGAGAAGCCACGAACTGGAGTCCCCAAAGGGAATCCACCCGAGATAAGAGAACAGAGAGAACTCTTAAAGAGAGAAATGAAAATATTATTAAACTTGGTAGTTTGTAAAGGCTGTTAGGGTGCTCATGGCGCATTACTTTCTAAATCAAAAGCAAGCTTGCTTTAGCGGGAAAGAAACTTTACAAATTCTGAAGAGCAGCCTCTTTAGGGAAGAAACAAGTACAAAAACTTAACTCCTAAAGAAAACTTTCTAAAATAAATAAAAGCAAACTTTCTAAAATAAATAAACCAAATGTTCACAAAATAAATAAAACAGCTTTCTCTAAATAAATAAAGCAATCTTCCTAAAAAATAAATAAAGCAAACTTTCAAAAAATTAATATGGCAGCTCTCCACATCGGGGTTTGTCCAAGTAAAATACACGTTTTTACTTCCAGAGGCTGAATGAGGTCAGGTTTTCACATGTATTCAATGCGTCTTGACCTCCCCAATCCAATTCTTGATAGTGGGAACACGAATTCAATGTTTGGTGTGTTTACAGATGCTCCTGCATCAGGGCCTCTATTCATTGTATTCTTTGGTTGGGCGTTGCCCCTTTGGTAATAACACGTCTGAGGCCTAAACCGCCCTCCTCCTTTGGAAGACACACTGATTCCCACTTGATCTTAGCACGACGAGCGCTCCCGGAATTTCCAGACCATAAGAAGCTACTGAATAATTTGCTCGATCTTAGATATAGTATACTTAGGGATAATAAACGAAATTTACACTTCTATTACAATTGTATCTTTTGTGCCAAGATAAACAATCAATTTGTAATCTTCTTAGGCATAAGATAAAAGATTTGCTTGTCCAAGGCTGGATCTGGCGTAATTCTTTGAATAAGAGGCATACCTGACAATCACGCAAGTGAGTGAGCCTTGTAGAAATGGGAGGACTTAAATATCTCATGAGAAACATTGAGGCGAACCACTGTGGCGTTCAACGAGTCATTCTAACTGCGAAACTCAGGAACAGGAAAGTAGCGCACTGCCTTGTTCACTTGAAGCCTTCCCAGAAAACACGCAAACTGCTTAATTCGTCCATGAAGACTGAACAACTGGAATCCGTCCATGAAACATAAAACATATCATCTGAAACATAATTGGAGTTAGGTTGATTTCCATGCGTACAGGGTGGCGAAACCCTTGTCTATTACAGCGGCCTGACTAAGGATGCGGAAAAGGCATTAGAGGATGAATAAAGATGATAATGGGTCCCCTTGCTTAACTGCTTACTCTTGAAAAACTAAGTAAGCTCTGTTGCTCCCGAAATAGAGAAGGATGGGGTAGTGATGCAAAATATAATACATTCGACCAGATGAGTAGGGGTTCCCATACGGGAGAGGATACTCGGATACAACCCCTGACTAAGCGTAACAGTGCCCTTCATGATCATCGACCTTTAGCCTTTGGGAGGACTGATATCACGATGGTAGTTTAACATAGGAGTCATGGGTGATAAGGATGTTGTCGGCAATGCTCTGGGCCAGAACAAGGGTTGGCTGTGATGGGTGATATTAATGGAGACCTTTGTTTAAGTCTCTGTGTGTCGATCTTGGATACTTTATAGATGGTGTTCTGTGAGAAATAGGCTATATAATCGATCATAGAACCGGGATTAGGGACCTTAAGGCTCAAGCTATAATTGACACAATTAATCTCGCGAAGCATACTTCAATTCAAGAAGAATTCAGGCTGTGAGCGTCTCCAAATGTACCCGAGCCACCTTGAAAAGCGCGAGGAACCCGTCGGGGCCGGGAGCTTTGGAATCATCGATGGAAAAAATGGCTTCCTTGATCTCCTCATGAAATTGCTTTATTAGCGTATCCATATCTTTGAGGAGTTTTCAAGCCATCAATCCATCCTAATATTTCGGAACGGCTAAGCGTGGGTTCATCAGAAACATAAAATACCTTGGAAGTGCCTTACGACTTCTGCCCATTAACAGCAGGATTGAGTTCGGCCATTTTGCCATAGTAATAACCTTTAAAGCACTCAGGAGCATCACAGTGCTTTGTGACTTTGTGGAAGAAGCTAGTGTTAAGTCCCAGAGTTTAAGCCCAGCTGAACTCTAGATTTTTGTGAAACTCTCCTCGATGTGGCTAAGTCATGATAATTCTTTAAAGCAACTCTTCTCATTTCCCCAGGCATGGGATTTAGAGGGAGGCTATTAAGCCGCAGTGGGTGGGCTGGCAAAGTGCCTCTGAAGCGCCTGGCGCTCGTGACGAAGGATCGAGGAAATTAGAGCTTTAAGGTTCGTGGCCTTACGCTGCCGACTGAGTTCGATTGAACATGTGAGTCTTAGAAACTTCACATTACTCACGCACCTTTTAAGCCCATGAAGTCTGGATGATCGGCCCAGGAAATTAAAAATTTGAATGGGATAGCTTTAGGGCCAGGAATCGGATTTACCTTAGAGGCTGGTAACGAGAGGGCAATGATCGAGATAACGGGGAGAACTAGTGAACGCATTGGGGAACATATCAAGGCTGCATTCATTTTGAAGGCATGCAAATCACAACTTCACAGCTATGAAGTTAACACCCAGCAGCCCGGTTCATCCAAGTGAATAAAGGCCCCACGAAAGGAACATCGCGAAGCTCGAGGAAACAGGCACTCATTGATTGTTCATAAGGCGTGTCATTCAACATGTTACTTAGGACCTTTCCTTTGCTAAACTGGTGGTATTGAGAATTATTATAATCATCCAAGGGTTTTGGCCAACCAGGGCTCACACCGTAAGGATGGCTTTGAGCACTCTTTATCCATGTAGTTGTTAGGCGTACCTTTAGGGAGCGAGGAGATGTTGCTTTCGGCCACGGTGATGTGTAAAAGCATAGCTTGGTCCATGGAGTGAATAATATCAATGCGACCTTCACGCCGGGGTTTCCACAAATCCAGTTACACCAAGCGAGCATGCTCTTAGTTTATGGAAAAGTCTCCATCGGGAAAAAGGAAATTTGAAAATTACGTCCTGTTAGGCGCCCTTGCAGAGTTTCACGAGGTGAATAAAATCAAGATCATGGAACTTTGCAAAGAGCACTTCTCTTTGCTTGAGGGGTCGTTGAGCCACTTATGTTCGAGGCGAACTTAACCATTGGGAAGATGTGGGTCCCCACATCATTGGATCCTGCTGACTTAGCGAGACTCAGTTCTTGTTCTTAAGCTTCTTCTTTGGAACACGGGCGTGAAGTCCAACTCATCAACCCTTTTTATGTGCCTGAAAGTGTCAATAATGGGGGAAGTATCCGAAAAATCAGTGTTAGCAGTAGGGATGGACAACGGACCTACTTCCGCATTAGGACCCTCTTCCTCGCTTTCTTGTTAGACATGCAGGTGTTGCATGCAACTTAGTGGGACGTCGACCTCGATAGCCACGCTGTGTCCTCTAGTCCGACTACAATTTCCAGCGTCTGCATGCGTTACGGGAGGATTGGTTACGAGCGAGGTGGAATTTTATTCAACTGCGTGTAGCATTTACGAGTAGAATGGTTTCTTTGCGCGAATGGAGTTTCAATTTGTATCTTGACCTTCTGACTTCATCATCTTCCTTCCCGATAGCGCACCGTGCTTGCGGTCCCGGTGTGGAGATTACACCCTTTGCTCGGTCTAGCTGTAGCTTGACAATTTACCGGGTTATGGCGAATAAGCTTGCATTAGAGCGGCGTGGGAGCCAGAGGATGTGGGTCTTGTTGTAGAATATTTGCCATTACCGCGTCGGAGCCGCAGTTTGGGAATTCCGCAATCCAGCCCGACCTCTATCTGATTCAGCGAAAGATAATTTTGTTTGGTTCTGCCGATTGAGGTGGATCGAGGTGCGGTGGGATTCGATAATTAACTGCAGTGTGCCCGAGACACGTTAGCATCCGTGTCAGGAGGTATGTTATAGGGCGGCCAGTTGGGATAGATGATGCTTGAATGTTGAGCATGTCCATTCCGGGCTTCATGCCGCGTAAAGTAGAGCGGTCTTCACCGCTAGGGTGCCATGGTCAGGTATCCATAACTTGATCCGGTCCTCGGGTCCGCAGATGCGAAGATGAATAAACCATTCTCGGTTAGTGAATATTCCGAGCGTCTCCTGCCTGGATACGTTAGCCGGACGCACCAGAGACGGGAGGCGCTTATCCGGTATCTGCAGGCATCCCGCTTCCACATGTCAGTGCCCTCATTCACGCTCACGGGAGGTTTAGTAATATTGCCATCGACATAATGCGGCATATAAATTCTGACGGTCCACTGTTTTCACGAGGCCTTGAGAGACGGACTTTTCCCGGGATCTTCTTTGGAGGATCATTAGCGATCTCAGATTAATGGTAGTGGAATGGGTTCACGATCAGACATACCCATTTAGACGAAACTGGCCCAAGTAAATCGATCCTTCCCCACATGCTCATCTTGCTTCTGGGATGAAGGTAACGACACTAAGACCAGTGACTTCGAATTGGGCTCCAGGGTGCGGATTTGAGCTCGTTGTAGCAGAGCCGTTCAGATCTGAGCTCGTCGGGGCAAAACCTTGCTTTCTTGTCCAGGACAGGTTAAGTGGCGTGCGTTCAGGTTGATGACCTCTTGGCGCTGAGGTAGCTTGGTGGCTATGATGGCCTCGAGTGAATCAATGACTCTTGGGTCAGAAATGAAACTCTTAAGCTAAACACCATACGAGGTAACTTCAAAACAAGATACAAATTTCGCCTCCATAGTGAAAGTAGCAATCAATGTCTGCTTCATGCTTCTCCAAGACACGGCTCCACTAGCTATCATAAATACATAACCTAAAGTGGACTTTCTAGAGTCCAAGCAACAAAATCAGCATTAGAGTAGCAAACCACTTCCAAGTTATTGGTCTGTATGTACATCAATATGTGGTTCTTTGTACCTTGAAGGTATCTCATGACAATCTTTGCAGCTTTCCAGTGGTTAATATACCTAGATTACTCTATGCTCAACTGGCACCTCCCGATAGCATATGTAATTAATGTGGTCGATCCCTGCCAAAACATCGCTAAGGCTCTCTACAGATAAAGAATATGGAATGTTGGTGACACCCCAAAACCCGGGGGTCCCATTGACCAAACGTCAACCTGCAGAATGTACTACCTTAGGTCATCGCGCACCTAAGTCTTGGTATAAGCATTGCAATTAATTGTGGATCTGAGGATTACTCGACACCACCTGATTCGTCCCTTTATAAGGATCAGATTCATCCATATTTAGAAGTTAAAAATATCACGAATATTACACTAAAAAGCGGTTCGTAGAGTTTGGTCATAGCCTCTTACTAATGCCACAACGAATATATTGGCAGTAGCCCCGAAAATTTAATTACAATTCTTTTATACAAAAATACATACTAGAACTAGTTTGCTCCAAGCACTTTTTTTACAAAAGGATTTATCAAGGCCACCATGTCGGCCTTCCTCACAATCACGGCCTCTACTGAGCGTCGTCCTTTGGTGTACACGTTGAACCTAAAATGTTGTCCCATAAAGGGTGAGCCACGCCTAGTAGAGAAAATAATACCTCCTACAAGGACTACTCCCAACCTAAGTGCACATGCAATGTTCACACAACATTTCACATTAACATCCTAATGAAGAACATGTCAATTCTAAATGGAATAATCCTACATGTCATGCCATGAAATGAGATGAGAGACTTAATCACATGTACCACTTAGAGTCCTTCTGAGCTCATGCATCCAGTCTTTTGACTCCCATCACCTGATACTAAGCCCACGCCGCGGTAGCGTCATTACGGATGACATCAAATGATGATCATTTTCAAAGCAATTTGTTGTTTATAAACCAAAAGCTTTTGGATGATACACCTCAATGAACATTCTATATTCAAAACCAAGCGCCATATTGTGGGTAGTGACTTTTGTGTGTCACACAACAAGCTTCGAAAACCTAGACACTTTTACGACCTATCACCGCATAGGACTATGTCTAACCATAATTGTTGGGTCTTTCACGGGGATATATATACAGCATTTTTTTTTTTTTTTTTTTTTGTTTGGATAAGTAAATTTGTACCAGAGGCTGGGCGGCTCATGAAGGCCACGAGGAAATAACTGAGATGACCTCCCTAAAAACAAAATGGGGCATCGGCTGATAAAACCACGATACTTACAAGCCTGAGCAAAACAACATTACATCTGGGCATAGGCCACACAAAAGCCAGATACTAAACGACATAAAGCGGGCGCCCGAATCCTGATAAATATAGCCCCCAACTGGCCCATTACGGGCACGAAGCAACGCCATCACTCCAAACTCAAGCATCCTTGTTGGACCTCAAGATAGCAAGGGGAAAAGGCCATCTCTCACACATAGCTCTATTTGCAGGGTTGTCATCTACATTCTGAAAGCTTGTGATTCAGAGCCTGACATCATTACAAATGAGAGAGAAAATAGAATCAGCCCGAGAATAAAAGGTTGTCATGGACTCGGCATTCATTTGTCTCCTGAGTGATAAATGGTAGCTCCCAAGCGATCTCGCGAGGATAGAGCAAGAAAGAATTACGTGCCTAGTCACCCATCGGGGTCGTTCGCCCACGCTTCGGTAACTTGTATTGCCCACGGTCTAAGAACCCTCATCAGTTCGCTATAACACGGCACTCAAAGAATAAATGGTTCCTATCTTCAACACTGGCTCGACAGAAAACACAAGAGATAGAATTGATGAGGCCCCAGTTAAGGAGCTTGTCTTGAGTGGATAGTCTATCTTGGATAACTAGCCAGGTTATAAAGGAGTGCCTTTTAATAGCCTGAGAGAACCACATAGTTGCATGCCCGATGTCTGAGGGGAATCAGTGGTCCGATTAGAGTTCATGTAGGGCTAACCGGTAAAAACCGCCGTGGGAGGCGGGACCAAGAAATAACAACCTCTCTAGAGGTATCAAGAGGGTAGTCAGAACAGCTATTCTTAAGTGCTATGAGATCAACTGAGACAGTAATAGGCCAATTCCACCTTGTACCATCCATGACAGAAACAACACAAGCATTCTTATGAATAGCGGAGTCATAAAGAATCCTTTCCCCAAAAAGAGGAAGTATTGGACCCAAGGGGTTCCAAAAATCATGTCGTAAGAAGGTCCTGACACCATTACACACTCTATGCTTGATAAAAGGTCTCACCCTATCCCTCAACTGAAGAATCTTCTGCCAGCTCCAAGAACATCTCGACGGGATCCTGGCGTACCGAGATCTTGCCACGCCCCTGCAGCCAGAACCTCCAGCGCGAAGCCACCCAAATAGAGTCCTTCCTATAGAACAAATTCCATATGTGCTTCATGATAGCGGCATCATTCCAATCCTTTATACGACGCAGCCCAAGACCACCCTCCTCCTTAGGACGGCAGAGAGACTTCCAGCCCACCTTAGCTCTACGAGCATTCACTTCTTTGCCAGACCACAAAAACCCGTTAAAGATCTGTTCAATCTTATAACATGTAAACTTAGGGATGATATGAACATCTTGCCAATACGTTTGAATCTTTATAGAGGCGAGGATATAAATTTGCGGTTTGCCAAAGGGAAAGGAATCTATTGGTCACGGCGAATCCACGGCCATAATCTTATCGAGAAATTGGTTGGCGATCGAGTGAGACAACTGGGGAGATGGCGAACACCGAGTATTTCACGAGGCGGACTCCACGGACTAAACCCCCGTCATATTGGGATAGTCGGCTTTAACACTTGTCATTAAATCTGCGAGAACATGCACGCTCTTCTTCTTTATTAACTTGATCAGGAATGCCTTGAACTTTGCCAGGAGCATCCATAATAATTTGCTCACTGGACGCATTTCCTTTGGCGAATAAAAATATATCATCCCAGTAACCTGAGTGTGAGAGATTTATGTCGAGCTGTTTCGGAGGAAGTCAGGTAGGATGAACCTAGATAGGGATCTTGAAGACATGCGATAAGAAACAAAAGGGGGATAAAGGGTCCCTTGTGAACCCCCTCTTCTGGCAGCAAAAAATTTAGTAAGCTCACCATTGATACGGATAGAGAGCTTAGGAGTAGTGATGCAAACCTTAATGCACCTCGAAAGGATAGAAGGGTACCCATAGCGATTAAAATGTCGAATGCGACCCGTCTTATGGGAGTCATAGGCCTTCTTGGGGATCCCAATCTTGAGAGCATCTTGGAGGCTGGAATCTGCTCAGTGACTAGTTTTCATCAACTCCACGAGTGGGAGGATGTTGTCATATGCTACGCCGTAGACAAAGGTATCGGCCGGGGGCGGAAGTGTTGTTGTTAAATCTGGAAGGCACTGCTTAATTATGGCCGCAATAATCTTTGAAATGCACTTGTAGATAGTATTACAGCATGAGATGGGTCTATAATCATGCATTTAACTTGGGTTAGGAACTTTTGGAACCAAGGCAATAATAGTGCAGAGTTGATCTGCAGCATGCACCCCCAGGCGAAAAAATGCGCCCGCCATGACACTCACCTCACTCGACAATGCTCCCAGCCCTTTGAAGAAGAGAGAGGAGGAAACCATCGAGACCGGGGCCTTTGTGTCACTCCGATAGAGAACATGGCACTCTTGATCTCCTCATGTGTTGTCCTGCTATTAAGAATATCCAGATGCTGAGAGGACCAAACCAAACCATCCATGTGGTAATCATCGATGATGGCCAAGATCCTGCGTATTCTTGCCTAAAGCGATTGGAAATGTTTAACAACCTCTGTCGATAGTATCGGGTCCTCGAGATGCATCCATTCTCGTAATGGATTTGATAGAGTTCCTCGAGTCCACAGCTTTTAGCGACTTTATGGAAAAGTTAAGTGCAGTGCTCCTGGCGAGCCATTGAATTAGTTTTTGTTTAGAAACCCTCTTGTGAAACCAGTCATGGAAATTCTTCAAGCACACCTTCTCATACCCCCACCAGACCAGTATCATTTGGGTTGCCTAGCAAAGCAGCTTGGGCGCGATGAAGGACCTCTCTAGCTTCCACTAACTTCAATCGAACATTATCAAACACATGAAAGTTGAAAGCTCTTAGGCCCCTCATAAAGCACAAGGTGGGTGATGGTGCGGCGACCTTTTTATGGCATGATTTCTGGAACCCGGTTGGTCCTCTCCTTCCCTATTATGGTGGGCGAATGTATGACCTCACCAAGTTCATTTGTATTGCTCAGGAGTAAAAATTTGAGGGAGAGTTGATGGTGAGGGTGGAGCCCCCAGCCCTATATAGCTAATTCGGGGACCTTGTGGCATCAGACGGTTGTACCGATTACCATGTCGATGCCTCTGAGGATTTTATCTCTTGGACCCACAGATCATGCAGGGTTTCATAGCTGGCAGGAACCGCTGACCCCGGCAGTTTGATGATTGCACTGTTGATGGTTTGAAGCCATCAGGAGGCATGCTTTCATTTAATACAGTTGTGGTTGAGCAGTTAGTTACCAGGAGAAACTCAGTGGGGTCCCTGCTGATTCTATATCTTATTGTGTTTTTATTAATTGCTAATGTTGAAGGCAGGGGCCCTATCTGTTCTTAGTTATGAACACCTGCATTGGTATTTGTGGAGGATTCTATAGTTGTGAGGTCTCAGAACTCAGGAGTATTGGGAGAGCGACTGTTGTGGTGGTACCGTAGAGGAAAGTCAGAAATCTATTACAAGGAAGATTGCATGGGGTGCTACTGTACTTTTTCGCTTGTGAGGTCTTAGAGATCAAGTTCGAGAAACATTATGCTCCAGCCGACACTATTTTTCGCCTCATTTGTGTATTTAGACTTCGTATTTGGTGTTCGGAAGGAGTTGTTGATAGTCACACAAACGAATCAATGTGTGAGAGATGGTCAACCATGCATTATGTTTATCTCCTTATTAAGTTTGATTTGGCAGTTTATGATTATTGAGACCTTCATTTGCCTGCAGATTTGTGTTTAGTTCATTTCTTTTTGGGATTGTAGGCTTGTTTTTGTTGGGGCTTTGTGTTGTTAGCATTTTGCTGTTCCTATATTATAGGGAGTGTCGTTTGCTCTTCTGCCGTTCATGGCGCCAGGGCCTCTTTTCTTACTCATAATTCTTTAGTTTGGCGTTGCCCTTTGGTAATAAATTCTTAGTATCAAAAAAAAAAAAAGCTCACTTGACTGGGGTTTTCACACATCTAAGCTTTGAAGTCAAACCTGGCCTGTGTAGGTTCATGGCACAAATATTTCCAGCATCCATACCAGTTAAAGGAAAGCAGGGATCGAGTCGACCGGGTTAAAATTTGAGGAGCCAGGCTCTTCTTGAATGAGGGTTGCACACCACGATTTCCATAGTGTGATTTTATCTGTATTTATTTCACCGTGTTTTTCGACATGAGTCCTGCAGCACTTAGGACTCTTTTTCAAAATCCACAACACTTTGCATAAAAGGGCCACCCCTTCCTTTACCCATATATATCAACACCATACTTTCTTCAAAACATGAGTCAAACTTACCACTTTATATATGCACATAAAAGGGAAGCATGGAGGTCTACAGAGAAGCTCGGTTGTCATCTTCGGGTCATATGGTAATGACAAAAAATGTAGTAGAATTTAGGGTGTTAATGGAGGGTGAAGCACAAGTGGCCAGCTTCCCAAGAGAGATTCACACTTTTGGGTTCTAAAGTTACCACATAAGAAACCGCTAGATTACGGTGAGGTCTCCTGAGACCCTTGCAAAAATGGCGTGGATTCAGTAGGTGTGAGTTCATCGGGCTTTGCCCATCGGCGATCTCAACGAAGCGAGATCTGCGCGTTATTTTAGCGAATCCATTTTTCGATCCGATTGCCAAACCAGTATCTTGGTCGGTAGTTCTACTCTCGACTCGAACCCGATTCGATCCGCCCGGCGCTCATACGAACGCCGATGCGTCAGCGGAAGAACCCTTGACATCCTCGGCGAAATCTTTATGGCGAAAGCGGTCTATGACACACGCCGGGGGTGGATTCGGCGGACATCGGGGTATGAAGGATTGCTGATTTGTGTTGAGGCTTCTTATGAATAGCCGGTAGTGATACCGGTAGTGTTGGATTAGGGGTGGTGCAGAATAATAATTTGGAGGCGAGGGCGGCGGCCTGTGGGAAAGCAGAGGAAAGCGACACGCGGCAGAGCTGCGGGTTCGGAGGGGCTGCCAGCAGGCTCCAAAATCCATTTTGGAGCTCACGACGCCTTCATGGCTTTGATAAGTCGGTGTATCTCCCAAACAGCCCGGGCCAGAGCATCATGCGGTGAAGGCGAATTTCGGTCGGTGGTGGAAAATGGTATCAGCGTAACCAAATTCGAAGCTATAATTAATCGGAGATGGATCAGCCAGTCTCTTTTTGTAAAATCTTGGAAAAGCTTGGTCTCTATGCTGTGAAAGCTTGGTGGATCCATTGCGGAGTTCTATCTTAGCATTATCTTTGATGGTAAACGTTGCAAACCTCTGGTGGAGAGGTGAATGAGGGCATCGGCATCTTGAGAGGATGTTTTGATGAGACAATTTAGATGGCATCTCCTCCCGTTTCTTTGGGTGGTGCGCTCTCTAAGTTGGAACCCATGGGGCGGAGGGATGCAGAAATATCTACAGGCGAGAATGGTTTATTCTTCCTTGATTCAGGACTGGGAGGCAACGAATTTGGAGTTATGGATACTAGACCATGGCACTTAGCAGGGAGACCGTTCATATTACGTGCATGAGGCTTTTGGAATGGACATGCTCAGCTTTAGATTATCATCTGTCCCAATCACAGGTGGGTTCTATAACGTATTCCTTTGGAATATGGACAACACGATGTCATGACACATTGCAGCTACCACCAAGCCGAATCCATTTGCACCTTGATCCACTCAGCAGCTTAAACAAGTGTTACCTACATTATGTTTTACAGAATTTGTATAGAGGTTGGGGTTGATTGTGAATTCCCTAAATCTGTGCTCCTTGATGCAAGGTTGGGACCGTGATGGATGATCCAGAAGTTTAGGTAAGTCAAAATATGGGTTTGGGGAAGTTTTCTTGGGCCAAAATAGGTTATGGACGAATTTTGGAGATTTTCTAAGTTAAGAAAGGTGAATTTATGGTATATAAGGGAAAGGGGTATTTTCAGAAGGTTTTGGTAGTATGGAATAAGATTTGGAAAGTTTTGGGTTGAGGTTGAAAATATGGTTATGGAAAGTTTAGAGAAAAGATGAGATGGTGATGGAAAGTAGAGTTTGCACAAGAGTGGTTACTTTCACTGATTAATGAAACGATCCACACAAGATGGGCTATGGAGCGAAGGCGCAATAATCAACTATGGACTGGTTGATTGATAAGCCGGACAAAGACTTCGCCACCAAGGAATCCACCTAGGTATGAGAAGCCACAAACTCGTCCCCAAGGGAATCCACCCAAGAGATAAGAGAACAAGAGAGAATTCTTAAAAAGAGAAATCAAAATATGCCATAAACTTGAACTCGATTGTCAAAAGACTACATATGGGGTATATATAGCCTCATACTTTCTAACCTCAAAAGCAATCTCTACTTTAACTGTGAAAAGAAACTTTCTAAATACAAATAACAACTTACTTAACTAGAAAAGAAATTTTCTAAATTACAAAAGCAACTCCTAAAAGAAAACTTTCTAAAATAAATAAAAGCAAATCTTTCGTAAAATAAATAAAAGCAAACTTTCTAAAATAAATAAAGCAAATCTTCGTGAAATAAATGTGTAAAGAAAACTTAAAATTAATATGGTGTAGCCTCCACATCGTGGGGGTTTGTCCAAGTCTCTAGCCTCCACGTTTTTTGCCTCCTAAGGCCCAAATGAGGTCCAAAAAAGGAGTTTTCACATGTGGGTCTCACGCGCTCTTGACCTCCCAATCCAATCCTTCTTCCAATAATTGGGACCTCCCCAATCCACTCAATAATTAGGGCTGAATTCTCAATGTTCGGTGTGTTTATAGAAGCTCCCGCATCAATCCCCCATACTGGGAAAAGACTTGCCCCTCACCACCGTGATAAGCCCTCAAGTCCTTAACATCAACATTGGAGAAATTTCATTCTGCCTCGCAACCGCAACTTGTAGGCATTCTTCCAATTTTCTCTCTATAATCTTGAAAGGGCCAGCCATCTACCCTTGGCTTTTATTTTCCAAACTTTCCCTGTGGAAACTCATCTCATGGGTTGGGTGTACCCAAAACCAATTCGCCAACCTCAAACCTCAACATACTTGCGACGTTTATCTCGTTGCTCCACATATTTGGCATTCTTCTTCTCAATCTTCAAGCGAACTTCTTCATGCAACTTCTTGACTTCTTTTGGCTCTAACTTCAGCATTCCACTAAATTGTTGAATAGTCGGATGGGGTGCTAATTCCATGGGTCCAATTCCAAGAAGTCCATGTAATTGGCCCTCAAATGGGCTTTTCCTCACCAGCTTCATGCATGGACCTATTGTAGGCAAACTCAATTTGGGGTAGAATCAAACTCCATTGTTTCACGTTCTTTCCCACATAGCCCTAGCAAATTTCCCAAGTAAGTTTCTTATTAGTAACTCGTTGACCATCGCTTGAGGGTGATAAGAGGTACTAAACGCAAAGAAGTCCCCGCTCCACGTAGTTCTCCAAAAGTGACTAAGAAACTTAGAGTCTCGATCTGAAACCATAGTCTTGGGAATACCATGTAGACGCACAATCTCTTTGAAGTACAAGTCGGCAACATGCGAAGCATCATTAGACTTTTTTTTTTTGGATAATTAAGAATTTATTACCAAAGGGGCAACGCCCAGCCAAAGAATACAAAGCAAAGAGGCCCGAGGCCATGAACGGGCAAAGAAAAACGGACAGCACCTCCCCTATAAATATAGGAACAGGCAACAGCCCGAACAACACAAAGCCCCAACAAAAAACAAGCCCACAATCCGGGCAAAAAGAAACAACGGAAACACAACCCGGGCAAGGCAACAAGGCCCCAACAATCATAGTAAATCGCTAAACCAACCCTACCATGAGATAAAATATTAATGGGAAGGACCATCTCTCACACATTGATCTCGTTTGGGTGACTATCAACAACCTTCGAATAATTTAAATACGAAGTCTAACATCATCACAAATGAGTGCTTAAAAATAAATGGCCTGGAGCATAGTTGTTCTCTCTTGAATTCTTCTATTCGATGACCCCATAAGTGGTATGGTATCATTGACTTGTCGGCATACAAAAGTGAGCCATCTTTTGAAAACCCGTCAACGACCAATTTGACCGAATCTTTGTTTCGTTGTGTTCTAGGTAATTCCAAAACAAAATCCAAGCTACCTCCTCCCATGGGCATATGAATTGGCGCAATGGTGTATATAGCTCCCGCATTGTTTCCATGAGTTTTAGCCATATCATGGCACACAACACACTTCTTGGACAAATCTAGCAATGTCTTTCTAGCTTAGCCGTTAAGAAGTTTCAAGCCTCACTGAGCTAAGGTTTTGCTTCACCAAAAGTGTCCTCCTAATGTTCCACCATGCAACTCATCCAAAATACTCAATCTCAAGGAACAAGATGGGATGTATGAGTAAGCTTCCTTTAAAGAGAAAAACCGTCCATCCTACAAAACTTTCGAAAGGCTCTGTTTACGCATACCTTCCGTGATTTCACCAAATCATCATCCTCCTCATATAGTTCTTCAACACATCGAATCCAATTACTTGGATCTTGTATGGAAGTCACTAGGGTTTTACTCAAGGCATCATCCTAAATAACGTTATGAATTCACCCGCTTTATGCTTGATTGTGAAGTTGCACGCAGAAGAATCTAACCCATGTCGTGATGTCTTCTGATTCAACTTAGCCGGGTGGTTGATGAATTTTAGTGCTTCATGATCTGAGAAAAGCACAAATGGCTTGTAAAGCAAGTATTGACTCCAATGAAATAAAGCTCTATAGATAGCATAAAACTCCTTGTCATCATAGGTGGAGTACTTCCTTTTTGCTTCATTTAACTTCTCACCAAAGAAAGTTTGATGGGTCTTCCTTCGACTAAGCGACACACTCAATCCCAACTTGAGATGCATCACACTCTTACTTCGAAGACTTTGTTGAAATCAGTAAACCAAACATGGGGGCTTCAAGCATTTTCTTCTAATCAACTCGAAGCTTTCTTCTGCTAGTCCTGGTCCACTTGAATTTTTATCTCCTTAAGCATTCGCCACAGGAGCCATTATAGAGCTAAATCCACTAATAAATCTCCTATAAAAAGAGATCAGCCCATGAAAACTTCTCACATCATGGATCGAGCTAGAGTTGGCCAATTGCATCACCTCTATCTTCGTCTTGGCCCACTAATTCCATCTTTAAAACCACATAAATCAAGAAATATGATTCTGTCGGGGCATAAAAGTCACACTCCTTCAAGTTGACAAATAATCGTTGCTCTTTAGATAGAGAACAATGCCTCAATGCTCCAGTGCTCCATCGAATTTTTGCTATAGATCAAAATAATATCATCAAAGTATACCACCACAAAATTTCCAATGCATGCATTTAAGGATATGATTCATAAACCTCATAAAAGTGCTAGGGCATTGGATAGTCCAAATGGCATCACCATCCACCTCATAGAGTCCATCTTGAGTTTTAAAGGCCAAGCCTTCCATTCTGTCTCTTTCCCTCATACGACTTGATGGTATCCACTCCTCAAATCAATCTTCTAAAAGATGGATCGCACCATGAAGTCGGGATCCAAAGAAATCATCGTAGTCTGAATGGAAAAATTATATTCATTAGTAATCTTGTTGGATCGTCCTACTATCAACACACATCCTCCAAGATCCATCCTTCTTTGGTACTAAGAAGTGTATAAAGAACCGCACAAGGGCTTTACTCTCTCGAATAAGCCCTTTGTTGAGCAACTCATCAACTTGTCTTGTAAGTTCTTCATGTTCTTTAGGACTCATCCTATAGGCCGGTTTATTGGGCAAAACAGAACCTGGTACGAGGTCTATTTGATGTTGAATATCTCTCATAGGGGGCAACCCATGTGGAATCTCCCTCAGTACTGGCATCAACAAATTCCCGCTAGAATTGGCTCTTCACATCTTTGGGATCTCCTTCTCACTTTCTAGCTTTTCCAATAGCAACCAAGGCCATCAATATCCGAACCAGCCTCCGATTTCTTTCTCCAACTCGGATTTTGACAACAAAGAATTTTGCTCGCCGGTTTGGAGGTCGAGTACCTGCCTAAGCTTCAACTAAGACAATTTCAGGGCCATCCCGTGGAATGTGTAAGTGTTCTGAAGCCATCATAAATGACCTTCCTATCATATTGCCATGGCCTCCCGCAGCAAGTGACAAACATCCATTGGAACAACTTCAAGACCATACCGTTCCGGGTAGTGCTTTCCAATTGTAAAGAGACAAGGCACTATGCTTTACCTTGGATATCACTACCCCTCTTGAAGCCGCCTGGGTTTATATAGGTTTCTGATGTGGATCCATCTTCTCAAATCAAGCTTTCACACCATCTCCAAGGAAACACAATTCGAAGCTTCCACTATCAATAATAACCAAACAAACCCCTCGCCCTGGATGTGCACTTTGTGTGAAAGACATCGGGACCTGCAACCAATTTCTCCCTCACTCAGTGGTCGCCTCATCTTAAGACTCCTTTCAACAACTAAGGAAGTCCATGGCTCCAGCAAAGTAAGTCCATCCTTATCTTCATGGTCGATTCAATTGCCTCTTCGACATCTTCTTCCTCATCTTCATATTCAATTAGGGCAACCACCGTCTGCTAGGACATCTCGTAGCCAGTATGCCCAAACCGCAGGGCATTTAAAGCACTCGCCTTGACTTAGAGGTAGACTCTTGCCGTGGTTTGCAGCACTTCACCTTTTACTGAGGTTTAAGGGTGGTTTTAGCACTACTAGTAATCCCTTGGTCGAATTCTGATAAATCCTTCTTTAATCCGATTTGTAGTAAAACCCCATACTTGTTTAGAGCCCTCAACTTTTAAGGCAAGTTTACCCATTCAAGAGTATTATATGGCTGCAATTGAACGCTTTTAGAAATTTCCTCGGAACCTCAAACCAAAGAAGGTAGCTGGCTATGGGTCGCCTCACCTCTTGCAAGTCTCCTTGATCATCAATTTTCAAACTCACCCGAATACTCTCTACGCCGATTCGCCGCTTCAAATTCTGAATTTTATAAGATATTCGCGATAGTGGAAGGGAAGATAATTTCCTTTAGTTCTTCTTCATCTTTTCCCAAGTTTCACCTTCTTCTTGTCATCTCTCCGACGCCGCTTTCTTTAAATTTTCCACCAAAAAGAAGCATTCTTAAGATCTTTGGATAGCCACCAACTTCACCTTTGCTTCTGGGATCATAATATTCAAAGACAAGTTCGACTCCGCATAAGCCAATCCAAGAAGTCATCAAGCATGCATTCTTCCTTCTTCAAATTCCTAGAATATCAAACTTTGGATTGAATCTCGAACCTTCATCATTATTACATTTCTCATAGTAATCATCATCGCAGTATCGATCTTCATACCTTCCTCCATAATCATAGTCTCTTGAACGCTTGTCTTTAGGCTTCCTGCGCCTCAAGTAATTTCGAACTTGGCTAGGCGACACAATTCCCTCGTCAAAACTTTCATCACCTTCACCTTCCATGAAGGTCTTTTGGCTCATAGATCATCATTGATAGCCATCTCGCTTGTAGACGTTGAACCACGCATTCAAGATCGCACGTTTTCAATGGGGATTGAGAACTACTTGAACCATGATTAGGACTCTTGTTCCTGAATCAAGAATACTTTAGCTATGATCGCCCATCAACTTGAGCTCGATACCACTTTGATGCAAGGTTGGGACCGCGGATGGATGATCCGTGGTTTAGGTAAGTCAAAATATGGGCTCGGGGTAGTTTTCGGGGCCAAAATAGGTTAGCGATCTAATTTTGGAGATTTTCTAAGTTAAGAAAGGTGAATTTATGGTATATAAGGGAAAGGGGTATTTTCAGAAGGTTTTGGTAGTATGGAACAAGATTTGGAAAGCTTCAGTCAGAGGTTGAAAAAATATGGTTATGGAAAGCTTGGGAGAAAAGATGAGATGGCGATGGAAAGGTAGAGTTTCGCGGCGCAGTGGTTACTAATGATTAATGAAACGACCATCACAAGATAGATGATGATTGAAGGCGCCACACCACCATGGACGGGTTGATTGATAAGCCGGACAAAGACTTCGCCACCAAGGAATCCACCTAGGTATGAGAAGCCACAAACTCGTCCCCAAGGGAATCCACCCAAGAGATAAGAGAACAAGAGAGAACTCTTAAAAAAGAGAAATCTGAAAATATTATTAAACTTGAACTGATTGTCAAAAGACTACATTTTTTTTTTTTTTTGGATAATTAAGTATTTATTACCAAAGGGACAACGCCCAACCAAAGAATACAAAGAACGGAGGCCCGAGGCCACAACCAGGCAAAGAAAAAACGGACAGCACCTCCCCTATAAATATAGGAGCAGGCATCAGCCCGAACAACAAAGCCACCAACAAGGACACTACTCCACACAATCCCGGCAAAAGAAACAACAACACAAGAAATCGCCACAACCTCGGGGCAAGGCAAAGATGGCCCCAACAATCACAAATCAAGCACCCAACTCCAACCAAGTATAGAAATGAGTTTTATGTGTGGAAGGACCCCATCTCTCACACATTGATCCTCAAGTATAGACTATCAACAACCTTCTGAGACCGTAAATACGTAAGTTCAACATCATCACAAATGAGGCGAAAGATAGTATCAAGCCGGAGCATAGAAAAGACTACATTATGTGGGGTATATGGAGAATTCATACTTTCTAAATCAAAAAGCAACTTCTACTTTAACTAGGAAAAGAAACTTTTCAAATTACAACAACTTCTACTTTAACTAGAAAAGAAATTTTCTAAATTACAAAGCAACCCTAAAGAAAACTTCTAAAATAAATAAAAGCAAAATCTTCAGAAATAACAAAGCAAACTTCTAAAAATAAATAAAGCAAATCTTCGTAGTAAATAAAGAAAACTTTCTAAAATTAATATGGCAGCTCCACATCAGGGGTTTGTCCAAGTCTGACCACGTTTTTTTTCCTTCCAAGGCCCAAATGAGGTCCAAAAAAGGAGTTTTCACATGTATTCAATGCGTCTTGACCTCCCCAATCCAATTCTTCAATAATTAGGGCTGAATTCTCAATGTTCGGTGTGTTTATAGAAGCTCCTGCATCACTCCTGGACAGGGGTAATGGCAGTTATTCTACAATAAGGATCGAATACCTTTGGGCTCCTCAATGCCGCTCAATGCAAGCCATTCGGGCCATAACCCGGTAAATTGTCAAGCTAAGAAGAGATCGAGCAAAGGTTCCCCGGAACAAAGAAGCAACGCAGGCGCTTATTGGGAAGGAAGTTGATGAAGTTGGTGAAGGTCAAGATAGCGTTGGAAACACCATTTGTGCAGTAGCCATTCCTACTGTAGCACATGCAGCAGCTGAAAAGTCCACTTGTTCAGAATCCAATCCTCCTGTAACGCATGCAGAAGCTGGAATTAGGATGGACGTAGAGGATGTTGAATGACACGGCCATGAATGACTTCCACGAGTGCCTGTTTTCCCTCGGAAAGCTTCATGGATGCCCTTCGTGGGGCCTTTATTCTGGATGAACCGGTCAAAGCTGGGTGTTAACTTCATAGCTGTGAAGGGACAAATGCCTTCAAAATGAATGCAACTGATATGTTCCTAATGCTCACGAAGTTCTCCCGGGTTATCCGATCATTGCCCTTTGTTACCGCCTAAGGTAAATCCGATTCTGGCCTAGAAAGCTTATCCCATTCAAATTTTAATTTCGGGCTGATCATCCGCACTTCATCGCTTGTAAAGGAAGCGTGAGTAATGAAGTTTTCTGCATCCCATGTTCGCACCGACTCCGCAGTTTAGTGCGTAAAGGCCATCCTTAAAGCCTTCACTTCCGATCCTTGGTAGGTTGCACGAAGCCATTGTGGCGGCAGAGAGGCACTTTGCCGTAGCCCAATCTCAATGTTAATCCTCTAATCCCATGCCGGGGAAATGAGAAGAGTTGCTTAAAGAATTATCATCATGAATAGCCGCCGCTAAGGAGGGTTTTCTTGAAGCAAAAATCTAGAGTTCGCTGGCTTAAATCGTAACACTAGCTTCTTCCACAAAGCCGTCAGTGCCTATGAATGCTCCTGAAAAGCTTTTAAAGGTTATTACAATGGCAAATGGCTGCAGAACTGAAGACCCGAATGCCATCAAGCGTAGTGTCGTAAGGCACTTCCGTATTTTATGTTTGATGAACCCACGCCTAGCCGTTCAGTATGTAGATAGATTGGATGGCTTGTGTGGTCCCTCCCTCAAAGATACTCTGATACGCTCGGAATAAAGCAATCTCCCACATGAAGAGATCAAGGAAGCCATTTTCTCCACAGCTGATATGAATCATTGTGAGGAGATTTGAATAGTCGAGTTGCAGATTTTGTCTGCTATGGAGTGTTGAATTATGAGATCTTCTTTTTTTTTTTTTTGCAAATAAATTTTACCATCCAAAAAAAAACAAAAAAATTTTGGCGCCCTCACATATACCAATGTTCTTGCTTCCATATAAGCAACGGGTCAAGGTCATCCATCCAAGCCGACATTAGAGCGGTTCTTCCGAGCTAATTCGATCACGGGTCTCCTCACAAGTTGACGGGGTTCGTATCATTTTGGTATTGATAAGTCTTGAAGAACGCCACGGAATAACCGATAAGTTCAAGGAGTTCTTTAAAGAACCAAAGAGAAATTGAAACTCTCAATTTTATAAATGCTTCAAACTTGAAGAATACAAGGATAAAAAGCCTTTAAATAGGGCCAAAAATATGAAGAATAGAAACTAAATATTCGACCAAGGAAAGTAAATATTTGGCCAAAAAACAAGAAAGGAAAACTAACATATTTCTTTCCCAAACTACTACACACTAAAAATATCCATGAAGGAGAAAAGGAAACTATATAATTTAGGACAAGGTTGGTAATAGAATTAGCAGCAACCGGGAACAAATCAGCAGCAAATCTAGAACAAATCATCTCCAAATCTACAAAGAAATCGCCTCCAAAATACAAGAATCCGGCGCAAATCATCACCAAATCAAGCAAACCTTTTCTAAATAAAAGAAATAGCAACCCTATTTAACTAAAAAAACGTACTTTCTAAATTAAATAAAGCAACCCTACTTTGACTCGAGAACAAATCTTTCTAAAATAAACCAACTCCAAATCAAAATAGTAATAAACTCAAAACACTTGGAAATAGAAATATATTAGGTGTTTCCAAGGTTTCACAAATTTCCCAAATCGAATTTTCTCCAAAATTAAGATTAAATTCCCAATGTATGTTGTAAATGCTCTAGCATCACGGATCCTTTGTGCTTTGATTTTCATCATTCCCCCTTTCCTCGAAAAGATTCTTCCTCGAATCTTAACCATAATGTTGTTGATGGCATTAAAATAAATACATATCCTCCACAGTCCATCCTTTTTAGGATCAAGTAATATATGTAAAACACATGGACTAATAAATTCCTCCACTTGGCTTTGAAGCTCTTTTGTCTCCTTCTGGTGGCAAATCACTGTGGTTATCCTCTCGTGAGATTACATACTTGAACTCCTCGTAACAAGTAAGAAAAAATACAGGCAAACGAAGAATCAAGATCGTTAGTCTCCAAAGCTGCCTCTTTGCAGCCAGTGCAATAAACATAAGCTTTTAGAATAAAAACAATTTTAGTTCACTATCTTTTGTATAGAAGCTTTCTTTCTTTTTGTTTCCCTTCTGCTCATCGCTCACTCGATCTTTTTGCTTTCTCCTTTTCATTGTTCACTTTAAGACCTTTTTTCCTTTTCACTCTCTTTTCTTTTCACTCTCTTTCCTTCTATCACTCTTCCTTTTCATCTTGTTTTTCCTCTATTTCTTTTTCTTTCTTTTTCTTTTCATTCTTTTCAATCATGGTCTTGATTTCCTTGTCCGGTCACCTCTGTTCTTGTTCTATTGGGCTTATATCGGGTGGCTTTTTTCCTTCCTCCATTGATTCAACTTCCAAGTGGATGAAATTGGACTAGGTTCAAAACGTGTGTTGGTACTGTCCCTCCTCTTGACTTGATTCTCGATCTTGATAGCCATATCCACCATATTCTCCAACTCTACGTACGTTGCACCCCAAATCACCTTGAATTCGTCTGCTTAACCTACCGTAAACCCGCCATTGTAGTCTCGATCTTCTTCAATATTTTGATTCAAATACTGCAACCTCCATCTCCCATAATACTCCTTTACACACCACGACAATTCCTTGCTCTGTGTTTGCAACTTGTTGTACAACTCCCGTAGGTAGTAAGTTGATACAAATCTTTCGCATCACCCCTTTCATCTCTTTCCATGTTTCCACCATCGTCTCATTCCTCGTCTCACATAGCTGTGCACTGTCCCACCAACCGTTGCATAGTCCGAGAACCCTATGTGGCAATAGGGTTTCTGACCTTCTTATTAAATAATTAGACAATCAAAAAACCAACTCCACCTTCCTCTTCTCCCACTCAAGATATGCCTCTGGGTCATTCTTTCCTCGAAAGATGGAATCTTCATTTTTAATGTTTCTCAAAATTATTATCTTCGATTCCTCATTTATGTCTCTTCCCCATACTCCCATCACCAACAGCCGACCATGATCATTCTCATCCTCAAACCATTCCCCCGCTATATTCGCTTCTTTCTTCTACACGCACCCCTTTTCGGGTAGCCTCTCCTTCTATGCCTTGTTGAGGGTTTAGTGGTCGCCGAAACTTTGCTCCACCTCCTCATGGAATTGTTCCACCCAAATTCTTTAAATATCCTCTTACTTCACTAGTTAAGGCTCCATAATGAACTTCATATCGACTCCCTCCCCGCTATACTTTCTGGAGTGCGTTGTTGTTTGACATATTACTAAGTGAAAACAAGGTTAAAAAAAGAAAATAATAAAATAGGACCTCACAAACTCCTCACGTGTTTGCATCTCAAAGAATGATCTCACTCGGTTCACTCGTGTTTTCACACACATATTTGGCTTTTTCAAATCTCGACCACTTTGCCTTTTTTCCTCACTTTCTCTTTAGTTTTTGAACTTAATTCGTAAACATATCTCGATTTTTTTTTCCCTCGCAAAATCAATTAAACCCTACCTCAAAGGACAAAGCCAGGTGGCGCTCAACAAATATTCAAGTCTTTTTTACTTAAGGCAACAAAAATAAGGGACAATCAAAAAGCTCTCGCTTTTTTTCACCGAGACTTTTTGTTTTATACCATGGTGGGGACTTTGATTTCCAACAATTGAATGATAATATACTTCAAAAAAAATTTATGCTTTTTTTTTTCTTCTAATCTTTTTTCCCAAGTTTCTAGAATTTATTTTTTTAACCGGATTCTTTTCCTTTACTTTTTTTTTTTTTTTTTTGTAACTTGGGATGGATGGTTCACTAAAAAAACAATAAAATTATATCCGATCAAGAATGAAGAAAATCTATCAGGATGAAATAGATAATAGGTTGTGAATGAAATTGGGGTTGAACGGAAAAGTGGATGAAAGCTGTGACTAAGATGGTTCCTGACAAAAGAAAAAATAATAATAATAATAAAAGATAGGCAAACCGTAAAATAGAACCTGTTAAAGCTGATACTGGGGAATGATATGAGAATTAGCCGAAGAATCGTTGATAGTCGTGCTTGATGAAGTGGGATGCCCTGCTGCTTATATGGAAGCAGCAAATCAGATGCTGTGTTCTTTTTTTTTTTTGAAATAAATTCTTACCATCCAAAAAAAAAAAAACAAAAATTTTGGCGTCTCACATATACACTGCTGTTCTTGCCTCCATATGCCACAACTGTCAAGGTCATCCATCCAAAGCTCGACATTGGGGAGCTGTGCTCTTCCAGCCTACTCCGATCACCTGGTCTCCTCACAAGTTGACGGGGTTCGTATCATTTTGGTATTGATAAGTCTTGAAGAACGCCACCTTAATAACCGATAAGCTTCAAAGGTTCTTTAAAGAACCAAAGAGAAATTGAAATCCTCAATTTTATAAATGCTTAAAAGTTCAAGCAATAAAGAGCGGATAAGCCTTTAAATAGGCCAAAAAATATGAAGAATAGAAACTAAATATTCGACCAATATGAAAGTAAATATTTGGCTAAAAAAACAAGAAAGGAAACTAACATACTCTTTTCCTAAACTACCACACACTAAAATATCCATGAAGGAGAAAAAGGAAACTATATAATTTTAGACAAGGCTTGGTGACAGAATTAGCAAAAGAAACTGAACAAATCAGCAAAGAAATCTAGAACAAATCATCTCCAAATCTACAGCAAATCAGCTCCAAAATAGCAGCAAATCCACTGCAAATCATCACCAAATCTGAAGCAAACCTTTTCTAAATAAAAGAAATAGCAACTCCTATTTAACTAAAAAAACGTATTCTTCTAAATTAAATAACAAAAGCAACTCCTACTGACTAGGAGAACAAATCTTTCTTAAAATAAACCAACTCCAAATCAAAATAGTAATAAAACTCAAAACACTTGAAATAGAAATATATTAGGTGTTTCCAAGGTTTCACTCCCTCCCAAATCAATTTTCCAAAATTAAGATTGACCCCAATGTATGTTGTAAATGCTCTAGCATCACCTGATCGCTTTCAGGTGCTTTGATTTTCATCATTGATCTCAAAGCTCCCGGCCCCGATGGGTTCTTCCTCGCTTTTCATATGCTTTGGGGTATTATTGGGAGTGACGTCGCAGCTGCGGGAGTTCCTTCGAATTCAAGTATGCTTCGCGAGATTAATTTGCACAATTATGCCTTGGTGCCTAAGGTTCCCAATCCCGGTTCTATGCACTCCATTATAGCCTATTTCTTTGCTGCAACACCATCTATAAGTGCATCTCGAAGATCATTGTCATAGAATTAAACAAGGTTCCCGCATATTATCACCTATCACAATCTTTTTGTACAAGGTCGGAGCATTGCCGACAATGTCCTTATCACCCAAGACCTTATGTTAAACTACCATCGTGATATTGGACCTCCCAGGTGTGCACTAAAGGTTGACATCATGAAGGCATACGAAACAGTAAGTTGGGGTTGTATCTTGAGTATACTCTCCTGTATGGGAACCCCTACTCACCTATTGAAATGTATTATGGCTTACATCACTACCTCCCATCCTCTCCTATTTCCTCGATAAATGGCGTAGCTTGCGGTTTGCTAGCAAGCATGTTAAGGCAAGGGAACCCATTATCAACTTTTTATTCATCCTAGCAATGGAGGCAGTCTTTCCCGCATCCCCCCATCATATCGCCTACCGACAAGTGGCTTCGCCACCCCGATGCAAGGAATCAACCCTTAACTCACTTCAAATTTTATAGATGATATGTTTTTGTTTTTTGTGGGACAAATTCGTGAAGTTGTTCAGTCTTCATGAACGAATTAAGCAAATTTGCGTGTTTTGGGGTTTCTCATGTGAACAAGGTAAAAGTGCCATTTTCCTAGCCTGAGTTTCGATGAAGTTAGGAATGCATCTTTGTCGAACGCCAAAGGGTCCGGGCCAAGGTGTTCCCTATGAGATACTGGGAGTTCCTCTCGATTTGCATACAAGGCTCACCAAGGTGATTGGTATGCCTTTATTCAAAGAATTACTACTGTAGCCTTGGACAAGCAATTCTCATCTTATGCCTAAGCAGATTACAAATGTGATTGTTTCTGGGCCTTATACAAGATAATAATTGTTCCGTGCTGCTTATTATCCCCAAGTATACTATATCTAAGATTGAGCAAACATTCAAGAGTTTCTTATGGTCTGAAATTCCTGAGCGTCGTCGCAAGTTAAGATCAAATGGGGAATCAGGTGTCTTCCAAAGGAGGAGGGCACAGGGCCTCGCACGTGTTAAAGACCCGAATTATTCAAATGTTATGAAGCATATCTGGAATCTTTTCTACAAGAAGGACTCAGGGTGGCATAGGTGCGAGGTTTTATTCGCAGAGAGCCTGAATGCAAGGTCCCTACGAAGTTAGTACCCCGGAGTCATGGAAAATTCAACTTAGAGAGAGGATCGTAATCCCTCATAGTTACAAGGTGGGTGACTCGTGCGCGACCTTTTTATGGCAGTATGATTTCTGGAACCCTGGGTTGGTCCCTCTCCTTCCCTATTATGGTGAGCGGATCTTGAATGACTCCGCACCATTGTAACGCCGAGTAGCCAGAGTTGGCTGATGAAGGTGGAAGCCTTATCGCTAATTCGCCATGACCTTACTGCTATCAAGAACAGCTTGTGCCAATTATCATACTCCACTTAGGAGGATATTATCTCTTGGACTCTAGATCCTTCTAGGGTTTTCACTGTAAGCTCTGCCTGGAACCACTTTAGACCAAAGATGCCGGTTGTTAATTGGCACCTTATTCGGGCCTTGGTTTCCCTAAGCCATCGTATGGCATGCTTTCACTGGTTCTGGCTGGCCGCATGCAATGCATTGTTACCCAGATAAGCCAAGTGGGGTCTCACCAAATTTATCTTTGTGGTGTTTCGTATAATGTTGAAGACAGAACCACTTATTCTTCTGCTGCCATTACGCCGATATATTTGCGTAGGATTCTATATTGTGTGGCGTCTCAGAACTCCGAGGGAATTGGGAGAACGAATTTTCAGGGGTAATTGCCAACAAGGGAAAGTCCTTCACTTATTAAAGGAAGATTGCGTGGTGCTACTATCTTTCACCACTTATGGGGTCATCTAATAGTAGAATTCATGAGAACAACTATGCTCCGTACCCGACATCATCTTTTCACCCCATTTGTGATAATGTTAGACTCGATTTCCGGGTCTCCGTAAGAAATGGGATAGTCCCGCAAACATATCAATGTGTGAGAGATGGTCCTTCCTATTAATATTTTACTTCCCGGTAGATTGCTTTGCTTTGATCTCGTGATTGTTGGGCCTTGTTGCCTTGCCCCAAGTTGTAGGGCGGACTGTTGTGTTTCTTTTTTTTGCCCTGGACAGTCAGGTCTTTTGTTGGTGGCTTTGTGTTGTTCTAGTCGTGTCATCAGTCTCTATATTTGATGTGGAGGTGTCAGTCTGCTTTTCTTTGTCCGGTTGTGGCCTCTGCCTCAATTCTTTGCATATTCTTTGGTCACGCTACACTGGTAATAAATTCCCACTATCCAAAAAGACACGGACAGCCCTACACCCTTATTGACCTAAAACCCTGCTTGCTAATACCCTCCACATATTTTCTTTATCACTTTAGTCACCACTTCCATCTATTCCTTCTAAATTTCATTCAATCCCCAATTTCAGTCACAACCTAATATCTAATCCATCCAAAGTCCGATTTTCTTCATTCTTGATCGGATATAACCTTTGTTTGTTTTTCATTTTTTTGAACAGTCCATTCCAGGTTATAAGAACAAAATAAAATAAAATAGAAAAAAAGAGGAAAAGAAAGGAAAGTAAAGGAAAAGGATCCGATCGGGAAAAAAAAAAATCTATTAGTCTATCATCATTCTTGTTGTTGGTGTCCTTTTTTTTTTTTTTTTTGTTGCTTTAAGTAAAGCTTGAATATTGGTTAATGCCACCAACCTGTCCTTTGATAGGTTTTTGATTGAATTTTGCGAAAATATATGATTTGCTTGATTGGTTCCAAAAGAACTAGAAGAGAAATTCTTAGTGGAAAAAGGCAAGAGTGGTCAGATTATTAGAGTGAGAAAAAGCCAAATATATTGTGTGAAAACACGAGTGAACTGAGTGAATCATTCTTCGAGTGAAAACCCGTGAGCGAGTGATTTGTGAGGTCTTACATTTTTTTTCTCTAACCTTGTTTTTGCAGCACTATGTCAAACAACAACGCATCTGAAGGTGTGGCTGAGAGCGACACATGAAGTTTATTATGTGCCCACCAGCTAAGTACAGAGAATGTTTAGGGCTGAATTGGAACAATTCCGTGAGAGGGTGGAATCCACGAAACCCACGAAACCCTCCCACAGGGCATAGAAGGGAGAGGCTGCCAAGAAGAGGGGCACAGGAAGAAGAAGAAGAGTATGATAGAGGAGTTTTTGAGGATGAGAATGATCATGATTCGATTGTTAGTAACAGGAGGTATGGGGAGAGACATAGATAAGCTAGGAATGGGATAATAATTTAGGAAACATTAAGATGAAGATTCCATCTTTCCAAGCAGAATGACTGGAAAGGCCATCTTCAAAGGGAGAGGAAGGTGGAGTTGGTTTTTGATTGTCACAATTATTTCGAAAATAAGAAGGTGAAATTGTTGTCATAGAGTTCTTGGACTATGCAATAGTGTGGTGGGACCAATTAGTTTTGAATAAGAGACGGAATAGGGAGCTAGTGGTGGAAACATGGGAAGAGATGAAGAGGGTGAAGCGAAAGAGATTTGTCTCGACTTACTACTACCGAGAGTTGTACAACAAGTTGCAAAACCTGAGACAAGGCAACCGTAGTGTGGAGGAGTATTATAAAGAGATGAAGGTTGCAATGGCTAGAGTGAATATTGAAGAAGATCGAGAGGCACCATGGCTAGGTTTCTTACGGGTTTAAACCAAGAGATTCAAAATGTGGTTGAATTGCAACATTATGTGGAGTTAGAGGATATGGTGAATATGGCCATCAAGATTGAGAATCAAGTCAAGGGGAGGGGCAGTTGCAACATAGGTTCTACCCCTGGTCCAAGTTCATCTATTTGGAAATCAAATCAATGGAGGAAGGAAGAAAAGCCACCCAACGCCAAGCCTAAAACAAAACTAAAACAAGAGGGGACTAGCCAAGGAAATCAAGGTAAACCTTATTCTTTCATTACTCGGAATCGTGATATTATGTGTTTTAAATGCCAAGGCAGGGGTCACAGCGTCATCGTCCAAATCAAAAGCAATCATGGTGATGCGAGCCATCGGCAGATTTCCGAAATGCACAATGAGTCGGAATGTGTTTATGCCCCTTAGAGGATGTTGATGATGAGTACGTCGTCCAAGGAGAACTGGGCTAAGCTGCAAAGGTCTGTTGTGTTATGTTGACACGAGATGCAACGGGATAACATTTTTCACACTAAGTGCCACGTCCAAAAAAGGTATGTAGTATATAACGCTTGATAGGGGAAGGTAATAATGTTCAAGGTAGCACAACCATGGTGGAGAAACTGACGCCAACAAGTGCTATCTTCTCACCCCTACTTGTTGAATGATAGGAAAGTTATTTGGAAGACCTTGGAAATTTGATAGGAAGGCTTTGGCCATGGGAGAAGGGGTCTCTCCCTCTCTCTCCCGAGATGGGTTTCCTGTCGCTAACCATCTTGTGGTTTCCGATTCCGGTTCTTGTGAACACATGATTGCTTTCCTTCATATGAAACATGTTTCTTCAAGAGAGCTGCATCCCGCTTCCGAATCCATAATGGAAACGCACGCCGTATCCGTGTGGCTTCTGTTCAGGAGGAGTTTGGTGCCACTGGGTTTGGAACATCATGTTCCAGATCTAGGTGTTAGAGATGATTTGAGCACGCCACATGTGGGTACCAGGTCATCGATGACGATGGAGACTCCCGACGTTCTCGTGGCCTATGACGATGTTTGGAGCGTCCGGACTGACCAAAAATGGGTCTAAGGCTAGATATCCAGATCCGGTAATAGGCGGAAAGTTGAAATGGAGATCAGTTTGCCTAATATTCTCGACATCGCCAAGCCGGGGCTAGCGTTCAAGCCCCCGGTGAGTACATCTATCGATTCAGGTTACCCAAATCATGGGTCCGATTCCAAGCTACGGAAGCCCACACCGACGCAGATGAAGGATCTTTGTCCGATTCGGTCTCGCATCCAAGTGAGGGATGTTTTTAATAGTTTCTGACGTAATCAAATATCGGGTCTCTGAGCTTGTTGCGCACTCCTGCCCGACGACTTTATGGGTTTCGATGTCGCTATCGCCCGGTCCGATCTAGCCATCCGCACCGCTTTGAAGGTGTTCATTGAGGCCGGTTTCCCATAGCGCTAGAGCCCTAAGTGATCGCGACTACTGCCCGCATGACGCCCTAAAATGGTGAATAAAGTGTCTTCGACTTTGGTTGCTGCCACAGTCCTACCGTATATCGCCGGTCGACTGATCGCTACGCGCCGATAGAGAGGTTCCGCGGGCGTGCCAGCCTCAAAAGCTGCGCCACCGCAGCGGTTTTTATCGATGGAAAGTCGCGGATCGTATGGGCAAATTCTTGTCGACATTATCCATTTTTAAGAATGGTCTTTACCGTCGGTGGTTAGTTAATTACGTGGCCTAAGGTATCCGTCAGATTCGGCCCATGTTCTCGCTCGACGGTAGAGATGGATGACAGAGCTTCTATAAACACACCAACATTGAATTGCGCCCTCAACCACATTAGTTAGCTACACCCAGGGTCAAATATCTATCACTCAATACATGTGAAACCTTCCTCTTGACCATGTAATCTAAAATTATAAGCAAAAAAACGTGTGGCTCACTTGGACAAACCTCATGTGGGGAATTTTCTAAACATATGAAGCTCAATATCAAAGTTTTTTTATCCAAAAAACCCTCGATGCAGTTTACACCACATGATTTTAGAAAGATTTGTCAATGTGATCTTCTGAGAATCTGGGAGCCATGTGATCTCCCTCCCCATGCGGTATTTCTTTTTTTTTTAGAAATATTCTTTTTGATACCAAGCACGCAGATACCAAAGGCAACGCCCAAATAAAAGAATACAAAGAACCCGAGGCCCGAGGCCACAACCAGCAAAGAAAAAATCGACAAGACCTCCTATAAATATAGGGAATGTGCAATGCCGAACAACACAAAGTTACCTCAACAAAGACACTGCCTACACAATCCAGCAAAAGAAATAACACAAGAACCCGCCCACAACCCCGGCAAGAAGGCCACTACGCACAAATCAAGCATGCAACCTACCGTGATAAAATATTAATAGGAAGGACCATTTCACAATATCGATTCATTTGCAGACTATCAACAACCTTCGAGACCGGGAACACGGTTCAACATCATCACAAATGAGGCGAAAAGATATTATCACCCAGCATGGGGTTGTTCTCAGCGACTCCATCGTTCGACGACCCCATATGGTAGATAGTAGCACCCCACGAATCTTCCTTGTAATAGTCAAGGACTTTCCTTGTTGGCACTACCTCCACAAGAATTCGTTTCTCCCAATACCTCTGGAAGTTCTGTAGACCTCACACAACCATAGAATCCTCTCGCCACCAAATTGCGAAATGGCAACCGAAGAATAAGTGGTTCCTCGTTTTCAACATAGCACGACAAAACACAAGATATAGAGCCGGCGGAGACCCCACCAGGCTTATCTTGAGCAACCAACTGCTTCACTCCGCCAGCCGCACAATGAAAAGCATGCCTCCCGATGGCTTGGGGAAACCAAATCGACTAGTGCCAATTAACAACCGGCATCTTTGGTCTAAAGTGGTTCCGTGCGAGCTAATAAAGGAAACCCGTAAGGATCTAGAGTCCAAGAGATAATATCCTCCTTAGAGGCATCGATATGGTATCGCACCAACCGGTTTTGATAGCAATATGTCACCTGAATTAGCGATAGGCCGACTCCACCCCTTCATCAATAATCATAATGCATTTTGAAAGGCACAATGAAATGTGCAGAGTCATACAAGAGTCCGCCTCACCATAATAGGAAGGAGAGGACCAACCTGCCTTAAATCATGCCATAAAAAGGCTCGCCTTAATCGCTCACCAACCTTGTGCATTATGAGGGGTCTCGATCTCTCTAAGTTGAGGATTTTCCTCAACCTTAGGAACAACGTAGGGACCATCGCATTCCGTAGCCCCCGCCGCATAAAACCTCCGCACCCACGCCTGCACCCACAAGCAGTCCTTCAGAGAACGCATTCCGCACATGCTCATAACATTTGAATCGTTCGTGCCTTTAACACATCCGAGGCCCAAACCGCCCCTCCTTTGAAGACACACACAGATTCCCACTGGATCTTAAAGGCACGACGAGCGCCTCCCCGAATTCTGCACTATAAGAAGCTACTGCACGATTCGCTTCTCAATTTTAGATATAGTATACTTGGGGATAATAAACAAAGCCGCACCAAGCATACTTGTATACCGTATAAGATCAAGCACCACCAGACCGGGCCTAAGATAAGATAGAGAACTGTATGTCCAAGACCGACTCTCGGCCTAATTCTTGAATAACAAGAGTACAATCACCGTGAGTGGAGCCTCATAGAAATCGAGGGACTCCCAAATATCTCATAGAAACCCCGCCTCAGACCGAACTCTGCATGCCAACAAATCATTCCTAATCCTCATCCAGACTCCTGCCGGGGAAAATGGCACTTTTTCTCGCTGTTCACATAGCTTCCGAGAAGCACGCAAACCGCTTTAACTGGCCCATGAAGACTAACACCGGACTCCGCGCCCCAATTTAAAAACCAAAAAAACATATCATCTCGCAAAGCATAAGTAAGAAGGATTTCGCATCTCTGGGTGAAAGTGAACCCTTGTCTAGCTACATGCCACAGCCAAGGATCTCGAAAGGCCTCCATTGCTAGGATGAATAAAAAAGATGATAATGGTCCCCCCTCGTTTAACCCATGCCATAGCAAAAACCCCGCAAGCTCACCATTTATCGAAATAGAGAAGGATGGGGTAGTGATGCAAGCCATAATACATTTCAATAGGTGAGTAGGGGTTCCCATACAGGAGAGGATACTCAAGATACAACCCCAACTAACTGTGTCGTATGCCTTCATGATGTCAACCTTTAGCGCACACCTGGGAGGACCAATATCACGATGGTAGTTTAACATAAGGCCTTGGTGATATGACATTGTCGGCAATGTCTCGACCTTGTACAAAAGTCGACCGGTGATGGGCTCTGATAATGTCCGGGAGACATTGTTTGATTCTCAAAGAATGATCTTCGAGATGCACTTATGATGTGCCAAACAAGAAATAGGCCTATAATCGTGCATAGAACCAAGATTGGGAACCTTAGGCACCAAAGCTATAATTGTACAATTAATCTCGCGAAGCATACTTCCAGATTCAAAGAAGGAACTCACAGCTGCGCAGACGTCACTCCCAATAATACCCCAAGCCGCCTTGAAAAACCGCGAGGAGAACCCATCGGGGCCAGGAGCTTTGGAATCATCAATGGAGAAAATGGCTTCCTTGATCTCTTCATGGGAAATTGCTTATTCAACGTATCCATATGCCGAGGGGGGACCATCCAAACCATCCAAACTACCCACATACTAACTGCTAGCCAGGGGTTTTCATCGAACATAAAATAACTTGGAAGTGCCTTACAAATATTTTCGTTGATGGCAACCTGTCTTCGCTCGCGAACCATTTGCCATAAGTAGTAATAACCTTTAAAGCACTCCGAGCATTTAAAGCTTACGTTTTGTGGAAAGAAGTTAGTGTTTCGTCCCCGAAGCTTAAGACGAACTTGGGAGCCTTTGCTCAAGAAACTTCCTCCTCAGCATAAATCATGATAATTTTTTAAGCAACTTCTTCTCATTTTTCCCTCAAAGATGGGATCGAGGGACTGCAAGGCCGCCGTATTAGCCCGCATAGTGCTCTCTGCCGCTAAGGCCACAAGCCATGCAACCTACCAAAGGATTGGAACAAGGGCTACGATTTCTTCACATCTTTTCAGCTCATGTCGTACCAACATGGAGTAATTTAAAACTTTCATTACTCCATCGCTTTCTTTTTTACAAGCCCAATGAAGTCTCGGATGATCACTTAAATTAAAGAATTTAATGGGATAAGCTTTCTAGGCCCTCGGAATCTGATTTACCTAAGATCGGTAACCAAAGGGCAATGACGATAACCGCAGGGAGAACATCCGCGGAACGCATTGGGAACATATCTGGGTTTACTGCTTTGAAGGCATCTCGGCCTAACTTCCTAGCTATGAAGTTAACACCCGCTGACTGCCTCTCATCCAAGTGAATAAAGGTCCCACGAAGGAACATCCGCAGCTCAAGCGGGAAAACAGCACTGTGGGAAGTCATTCATGGCCGTGTCATTCAACATGTCGCCCCGACCTTTCAATCGCTAAACCCGGTGGTATTGAAGTCGCCATGTAATCATCCAAGGGTTTTGGCCTACGCGGCTCACAAAGATAAGAGATGGCGCCGCAGCACCTTTCTTCATCCATGTAGTCGTTGGAGGCATACACCGCCGAGAACCAAAAGGAGATGTCGCTTGCTCACACGCAGCTTCGGGCAAAGCATAGCTTGGTCCATGGAGTGAATAATAGCAATGCTGACCTTCTCAGGGTTTCCACAAATCCAGATTCTACCAAGCAACGCATGCTCATAGTTATGGAAAAGTCTCCACCCCGGGAAAAGAGAGTTGAAAATTCTGTCCCTATTAGGTGCCCGCACCAGCTTCATGAGACAAATAAAAATCAAGATCATGGAACTTTTTACAAAAGAACGCACTTCTTCTCGCTTGAGGGGCCTGCTCAAGCCTCCCCTATGTTCCAAGAGTAACTTAACCATTTCTGGAAGAATTGAGTCCCCCTCATCATTGATCCCGTGAATTAGCCGAGCCCGCTTTCTTCAATTTCTTAAGCTTCTTCCTGTAGCAGGCATCAGCGTGAAGTCCAGCCTATCAACCCTTTTATGTGCCCGAAAGTGTCCATAATGGGGAGGTATCCGGGTGGCCCGTATAATCCACCTACTCCACATTAGTGGGCCCCTTCCTCGCTCCGCGCTAGACATGCAAGCAGCGGTTACCATGCAATCCTTGAGGGGATCGCCAACCTCAATAGCCACACTAGTGTCCTCACGTCCAACCTATCTCTAGCTTCGCATGCACAGTCGCAGCGCTGTGAGGATCGGATTCTCGAACAAGCGGACTTTTCGTACCGCCGCAGACGCGCTACGTAGGGAATGGATACGCGGTCAAATGGTGTTTCCAGCTGCTATCTTCAACCCTTCACCAACTTTATCAACTTCCTTCCCAATAACTCCGTGCTTATCGTTCCCAGAACACCGCTTCTGGCCTCTTCTTAGCTTGACACTCTACTGTGTTATGGCCAACAGCTTGCATCTCGTAACGCATTGAGGAGCCCAAGGGTATTCGATCCTTATCAGAATAATCGCCATTTCCGTCTCAGAGTTAATGTATTTAGGAATCTGGCCAATCAACCCCCAATCCCATACAAATTCCTAGCAAACAATAATTTTGTTTGGTTCTCGCTGAGCGGATCAAGGTGCAACGGATTCCAATTGTGCTTAAATGTGCCCAAGACACGTGCTTGTGTCCAAGATCTGCGAGGAATGTTATAACCCGACCTTATTGGGATAGATGATAACTCGAATGTTGAGCATGTCCATTCCGTGCTTCCATGCACGTAATATGAAACTGCTTCCCTAAGTGCCATGGTCCAAGATCCATAACCCGCCTGCCTCCCGTCCTTGAATCAAGAAGAATAAACCATTTCTCGCTTGTAGATATTTCGTGCATTCCTCTTGCCCCCATAGTCGTTAACTAGAGAGCGCACCAACGGAACTGTGAGACGCTTATCCGTAAATTGTCCTACCAAACATCCTTCCATGTCGATGCTCCTCATTCACCGCTCCACCGAGGTCCGCAACAAGCTTACCATCGAGAGCACGCGCCATATAGAATTGCAATCCGACCACCCCTCGCTACCAGCAGCTAGCACTCAAGCTTTTCCAAGATTTACTGTGAGATCATTAGCCATCTCCAGATTAATGGTAGCCGGACAATTTGGGTTACAGTGATACCCATTTTTCGCCACGCCTGACCCCTGTAAATCGCCCTTCCTTACATGCTCGTCCTGCTTGCCGGGAGAAGGTACCGACTTACCAAGACCAAGGGAAGGCTTCGGGAGAGCTCTATAGGCTGGATTTGAGCTCGTCGGGGCATAGCCATTCAGAACTGAGCTCGTCGGGGCAGAGCCAAGCTTTGCTTTTCGACGCAGGGTCGGCGCCTTTCCGTACCACATTCCCAAACAATCCCTGAATCCAACACTACCTCTGCACTACCACAATTGCTGCCCATAGCGATCCCCTCAACCCAACCAAAGCAACCCTCTCATACTTATGTCCAACAACCCATCCCATGCGCATCGCTCGTCGCTGCATTTGCTGAGGATGCCTACAGACACCATGACTAACAATGGCGCTCTTCAGTGAGCTACGTAATGATCGAATCGTTTGAGCTCTGAGAGCAATCTACCGTATCCTCGAAGTCAGACCCCGATCTCTCCGCCACAGAACCGACCTGAAAATGAGTCAAGCAGTCAACGGCAGATCCGCTCCTTCGCTGAGATCAAACGTCTATGGTAGAGTTCTCCGACAGAACTCAATCCTACAGAAAGTCCACTTTTACTTGCACATTCCGAGACCTCACCGTAACCAGTATTTCCCGTGTGGGTATCCTTTTAGGAACCCAAAAGTGCTTAATCTTCCTTTGGGAAGGGCCTAATTTCACTTGTGGTCAAACCTCCATTAACACCCGACCCCACCACAGTTTTTGTCATTACTGTGAGATCAATGCGAAGATGACAACCCGAGCTTCTCTAGAGAGCATTTTCATCCCCTTTATTTCCAATGCTTACGTCTATTGCTTGAGTTTGAATAATTTTCTTTTAGAAATATTTGCTCCAATATTTTATTCTATCCCTTTTAGGAAGATTTGCTTTATTTATTTTAGAAAGTTTTCTTTTAGGAGTTGCTTTTTGTAATTTAGAAAGTTTCTTTCCTTAGTTAAAGTAGAAGTTTTGCTTCTTTATTTAGAAAGTATGGGGCTATATATACCCTCTAATGTAGTCTTTGACAACCGCCTAAGTTTAATAACATTTTTTATTTCTCTTTTCAGAGAGTTCTCTTGCTCTCTTATCTCTCGGGTGGATTCCCTCGGGAGACTAGTTCGTGGCTTCTCATACCAGTATTCCTCGTGGCGGTGTCTTTATCCTATCAATCAACCCGTCCATAGTTGATCGTGGCTTTCACTCCATCATCTATTCTAGGATCGCTTACTAACCCTGCAGTAACCACTCTGTGCAAACTCTACTCTCCTCACCATCTCATCTTTTCTAAACTTTCCATCACCAATTTTCAACTTCAACCCAAAAAACTTTCCAAATCTTGTTCCATACTACTAAACTTTCCTAAATACCCTTTTCCCTTATATACCATAAATTTACCTTGCTTAACTTAGAAAATCTCCAAAATTCATCCATAACCTATTTTGACCCAAGAAAACTACCCCAAACCCATATTTTGACTTACCTAAACTTCTGGATCATCCATCACGGTCCCAACCTTGCATCAATGGACTTACCGCTTATGTCGGTTTCGCATTCTAGTGAAGGTCACTGTGCAAACGCTAACCGCTTGTGCCCGGATTGTGGGTTGTGCCTTGGGTTGTTCCTTTGGTTGGTTTATGCCACATTCTCGTTGTGGGTTTTCTTGGGTAGCCTTTGGTTGCCTTTGCCCCGTTGTGGGCGGTTTTGCTTAATCCTTCTTGCTCGGGTGTGGCATGGCATATTGGTTGGTTTGCATGCTGCCTCATAGCCTATGTTGGTTTGTCTTCCTTGCCCTGGTGGTCGGGTTGTTATTCGTTGTTTTGCCTAAGTTGGCATTTGTTGTGTTTGTTATGGCTGATGTCCTTCTCTAATTTGGGAGGTGCTATCCGTCTGCTTCTCTGTAGTCTTGCCTCTTGTATGATTGTTTGTGGGCTTTGCCCTTTTGAAATAAATTTTAATTATCCACAAAAAAAAAAAATTGATAGGAAAGTTAAGCATGATCAAGCCACCTGAGTCAAGTACTGCTCGTGCACAACCAACGAACCGTCACTCTTGTTCCTTTGATACCAAGTCAAGTTTATGAAGATCAAGTGAGGTTACAAAAAGAGAGTGAACAATAGAAAAAGAACAGAGAGTGAACAAAAGAAAAAACATGAAAAAGAGAGTGAACAAAAGAAAAAACATGAAAAAGAGAGTGAACAAAAGAAAAAAACATGAAAAAGAGAGTGAACAAAAGAAAATAAGTGAAAAAGAGAATGAACAAAAGAAAAAGTGTGAAAAAGAGAGTGAGCAAAAGAAAGAGGGTGACAATGATTGAAAATTTAAGAGTAAAGGAGTGAAAAACCAATTTCTATGCAAGGGCAAGTGAGGTTAAGAGAGCATTCTTCTGGAAATTCTAGATTAGAGGGGAAGATATAATCAATTTCTACGGCGACTTCAGGACGATAAGGGTGTAGAGTCGTCCGTGTCACAATGGAAACAAAGGATCTAGGCTCTTTGACCAAGTATGGGTCAAGATCTAGTGTGGGAATACCCACGCACGGCCGGCAAGCCCAGAAGGGGTCCTCCCTCTCCAAAAATGCGCTCGATCCCTTGATATCTGAAGCCTAAAATACTCCATCGAAGAGTGTGGACTTCCAACTGGTGGCCTTCAAGGATGCGGCCGTCCGGCGATGGTGGGAACGGTGACTCTACCGACGGAGAAGAGAGACCTCCTGACATCGAGCCGTAGTGACGAACCCTCGCCCCTACTATTGGTAGATCCGGGTGAACGATCGGCGTCCAGGTTCTCCCAACCAACAGGCCCTCACGACGTGCTCACGATAGCGCCGACTCCCCTGTCAAACAACTAGCCCCTCTTGCAGAAGGGTCGTAGTGCCGCATCAAATACCCTGCTTCCGATTGACCCAACTGCTCGTCTGGCGATCAGGATACCCATGCTTGAGGATTGCCAAGATGCGTCCTCCAACGATGAGCAATTCTCTAAGAGGTTGAATGGCTCCATGACTGAAGTGGCTGCCAAGGGTGTAGCTTCACATCACCCATGAGTTTGGGCCTAGAAGATAAGGATAACCGAATGCCTGAATAGGGAGCCAAGGGGGATCGGTAGACGAAATGCCGCAGTGATGGCCGGTGGGGGTCAGTTCGTTGGGAAGAATGCAAGGCACGACCACATCTGCTGCACCCGCCACATGGGAAATAATGGCTGTGCAAAGGAATGGGGCCATTTTTATTTCTCTCCCTAGCCGGAAGATGCTTTTTTTTAGCTACTACCGTGAACCAACCACACCGATTTTTTCGCTCCGGCCTCATGTGGATGGATCGCCAGGATAACCCCCACCGAGGCCGTGTCTAAAGTTGCAATACGAGTATGTGGAAGGATTGTTGTTAAGTACTTAATAAACGCTACCTCTCCATGTGGTGAGAGCAGCGGTAGACAAATTATAGGGAAAACATGAGATGCCTGAGATCTCCACCATGGATAATGGATCGTATTGTTTCAAGCTGCATTACGATGTATCGTGGATCTGGTAACGGGTTCCCATTCATGGTATATTGCCTGAAAACCACTACCCACGAGTGGTGTAGCCAGGTATGGAGATGCTCAACATCCAACTCGCTTCTCTGCCCATCTAGGTAAAATTTTATAACATCCCACTTGAATATTGGACAAACACCTGCCTTGGTTACATTGCAAGTGTAGTAGGGAAACTACTGCAACTTGATTCCCTCACTAAGAACCGGTCTAGACTATCCTTTGCTAGGATTTGCATTGAGGTGGACTGGAAAAGTGAATTCCCAAAGTCTGCGCTCCTTAACCTGGGAAATAGCAAATACACCACAAATGTAATCAATATCCATGGGTTCTACAGGCTGTTCCCACCGTTAGGTTTGACATAAACCTTCCAAAGGTTCATCTCTAAGGCAATGAACGCTAAAACGGTTCCTGATAGCTCTAACATTTCTAGTTGCAATGGAGCTGGGCATGCTAATGGAAAAGGGACAATAGCTGATTCTAGAGATGGGAATCACAAGGGTCTCAAGCCGGTCAAGGATCCAGATGGAGGTGTTGAGGGTATCATCGACATGTGATCTGGCGCACACCAAACACAGAATCTCGCCCCAATGTTGAAGAATTGATTGGGGAGGTCAAGACGCATTGAATACATGTGAAAACTCCTTTTTGACCTCACTAGTCTTGAAGGCAAAACGTGGTCACTTGGACAAAACCCCGATGTGGAAATGCCATATTAATTTTAGAAAAGTTTGCTTTATTTATTTTAGGAAGATTTGCTTTATTTGATTAGATTTGCTTATTTATTTTGTAGGGTACTTGGTTTATTTATTTAAGTTTGTTTTTATTTGTTTTTAGAAAAGTTTTTTAGGAGTTGCTTTTTTGTACTTAGAAAGTTTCTTCCGCTTAAAAGTAGAAGTTGTTCTTTGTACTTAGAAAGCTTTTCCTAGTTAAAGTAGAAGTTGCTTTTTTTGATTTGGAAAGCATGGGGCCAGTATATACCCCTAATGTAGTCTTTTCAATAAATCGGCTCAGTCATCAATATTTTAAGATTTCTCTTAAGAGTTCTCTCTCGTTTTCTTATCTCTTGGGTGGATTCCTTTGGGATCTAGTTCGGTGGCTTCATACCTAGGTGGATTCCTTGGTGGCTTAAGCCTTTGTCCGGCTTATCAATCAACTCGCTCCATAGTGGATCGCGGCGCCTTCACTCCATCATCGATCTGCGGTGCATCGCTTTCATTAAACCTAAGTAGCAACCACTCAGGCAAACTCTACTCTCTCACCATCTCATCTTTCTTTAAAAAATTTCCATAACCAAATTTTTCAACCTCAACCCAAAACTTTCCAAATCTTGTTCCATACTACCAAAACCTTCATAAAATGCTCCCTTTTTCCTTTATATACCATAAATTCAATCTTTCTTAACTTAGAAAATCTCTAAAATTGTCCATAACCTAGCTTGACCCAAGAAAACTACCCCCAAACCCATATTTTGACTTTACCTTAAACTTCGGATCATCCATCACGGTCCCAACCTTGCATCAAAGTGGGTATCGAGCTCATGGATCGATGGTCGATCATAAACTAAACTATAGGCTGATGCTAGAGACAAGATCTCTAGATACCCGCTTGAGTCGCTCACTAGCCAAGGAGGAAAAATATATTTTTATGGAAGAGTTTTCTTGCGTACTCTAGTCAACTTGAACGTTTCTCGGGGCACAAGAAAGCCAAAGGTATGTACGTACGAGACTACGACATCACGGGAGTGTATGATCGCTACTACCGCACGAAAGCATTACTATAAGAGGCATGGTAATCTGGCGATGAAGGTTTTAGATTCAATCCAAAATTTAACATTCCTGCATCTCGATGGAAGGATGGATCCCATGAATTTTTTGGATTGGCTTAATATGGGCGGAGTGTCTGAAGTATTATGATTCCCGGCGCGGAGCGGAAGCCAGGCTACTAAAGATGTGCAAGAATGCTTCTATTTGGTGGAAAACATGAAGAGACAACGTGAAAGAGATGGTAAGTGAAAAAGAAGATTCAAACTTGTGAAAAGATGAAGAAAGAACTAAAAAGGAAGTACTTCCTTTAACTACCGCCAAGACATCTACCTCGAAATTCGTAACTTTAAGCAACGAGATTTGAGTGTGGAGAGAGCATTCTAGCCAAGTTTGTAAACTTGATTATCAAAGGAGACTTGCAAGAGGCCGAGGAAATATGCATAGCCCACCCTCATCACATTGCCGGGTTTGAGATCTAGTATTGCTAGAGTTATTTTTTTGCAACCATATAATAGTCTTTCAAGATGTGATGAAACTTGCTTTGAAAGTTGGGACTAAAAAAAAAGTATGGAAACTCTACTACAACCAAGAGTGTGGCTAATGAAGGGTTTGTTGAGGGTTCTAATTCTTGAATCCTAGCAGGTGGAAAACTACCCACACTCAAGTAAAGAGTGAAGCACTACAAGAATTGGCTTCTAAGTCAAAGACGTGTTTTAAGTGCCAAGGGTTGGGGCATATTGATTCTGAATGTCCTAACCAAAAAGCGATTGCCTTAATTGAGGAAGAAGATGTTGAACAAGTGATCGACCTAACCATGTTCAAGAAGACGATGAGAACAAATCACTACCGCCAAATATAAGTTGGATGTCAAGAAGTAGCTTCCAATTCTTAACCATATCCAAGAAGATGAGGAGAAGAGTTCACTACCGTCACGTGATTTAGAAATCAAAGATGTTTCGCAGTTTGACGACTTTGGTCGTTGAAGGAAGCCGAAAAGAGAAGGAATTCTCACGAGAAACAAACATTATAGAATTTGTTTATAATGCCTCGAAGAAATACCACACTGCTTTTCCACCTACGAGGGGTATTCAACATCAAATAGACCTCATACCAGGTTTGCTTTTTCCCACTGTTAGCGCTCTATGAAGAGCCTCTAAAGGAGCATGAAGAGTTTAAAACACAAGTTGATGATTTTTCGACAAAGGCTTGTTCAACAGAGTGAAAGTTCATGTGGTTCCCACTATGTCATGCATGAAAAAGATGGATTCGAGTATGTGTTTTGATTGCCAAGCTTTCAACAACATTTTATTCATGAGGAAGCAAGATTCAACAAAGGGCAAAGAGTGGAAACAATATGAAAGACAGCATATGAAGGTTATCAACTGGCCGGTATTTGATCCGTGATGATGGATTCTAAGTACACATGATAAAAGAGAGGTGTTCCAAGTTGTGCACAAGCAATGATGGCCCTTCAAGATTATTAAGAAGATCATAAAGAATGCTTACAAGGTTAAATTCGCCCTAAGTGACCGCAATATCTCTCCTACATTCAAGGTTAAGGATTTGAGGTCTATCATGGTGAAGACTCTCGAGGACAAGTCTTGCTTCCCAACTAGGGGTTTTGATGCAGAGCACTATAAACACACCAAACATTGAGAATTCATCCTAATTATTGAAGACACTGGATTGGGGAGGTCAAAGACCCATTGAATACATGTGAAAACTCCTTTTGGACCTCATTCAGCCTCGAAGGCAAAAACGTGGTCGACTTTGACAAACCCCGATGTGGAGCCGCATATTACTTTAGAAAGTTTGTTTATTTATTTTAGGAAGATTTGCTTTATTTATTTTAGAAAGTTTGCTTTATTTATTTTAGGAAGATTTGGTTTATTTATTTTAGAAAGTTTGTTTATTTATTTCAGAAGTTTTCTTTAGAGCTGTTTTTTATAATTTTTAGAAAGTTTCTTTTCCTAGCTAAAGTAGAAGTTGTTCTTGTACTTAGAAAGTTTCTTTCCTAGTTAAAGTAGAAGTTGCTTTTGATTTAGAAAGTATGGGCTATATATACCCCCTAATGTCTTTTGACAATCGCCCAAGTTTAATAATATTTTTAAGATTTCTCAAGAGTTCTCTTGTTCTCTTATCTCTGGGTGGATTCCTTGGGGACGAAGTTCGTGGCTTCTCATACCTAGGTGGATTCCTTGGTGGTTTAAGCCTTGTCCCGGTTTATCAATCAACTCGCCCATAGTGGATTGTGGCGCCTTCACCCATCATCGATCTTGTGTGGATCGCTTCATTAAACCTAGCAACCACTCTTGTGTGCAAACTCTAAATTCTCCTCACCATCTCATCTTTTCTTTAAAATTTCCATAACCAAATTTTCAACTCAACTAAACTTCTGAATGAAATCTCCATACTAATAAACTCATATAAAATATGCCTTTCTTTCCTTTATATGATCACAAATTCACCTTTTCTTAACTTGCAGGCCCTAAAATTCGTCCATAACCTATTTTTAACTCAAGAAAATCACCCTCAAACCCATATTTTGACTTACCTAAACTTCTGTGGATCATTCATCACGAAGTCCCAACCCTTTGCATCATCGTATATTAGTGACCACTTCTCGAGATAGCCCTCCTGCTATCTCCCGATACACTCGGGATTAAGATAGATGGTGGAGAAACCTCTTCCAAGTTTACGGGCAACACCTTTGAGTGTCTTGCCCTTAGCTTCCTACAGCCCTGCTAGAAGGTGTAGGGGACTTAGCCTCTACTAGTTCCATGATCCCAGATACAGAAGATTTTTCCGATACATCGCCTAATTGTTATACATTTAAACAGGTCAGGATAATTGATGAATTGGACTATTCTCCTATGCCTCTACCTCTGTCCAAGAGCAAACTCAAGAGACGGAAAAACAAAGAATCGAGATCCCAAGCATGTGGATGTCAGTAGTGTAGCCGTTTTCCCATGATTAAGTTAGCTGCTTGGAATATTAGGGGACTGAATGATCCCCTAAAGCAAAAAGAAATAAGGTCTTTTGTCAGGGTCCACTCCCTTAGTGTTGTCTACATCTTGGAGACTCGAGTTAAAGCTTCTGCTATGGACAAAATCTGCACCTCCATCCTTCCTGGTTGGGGTTTGCTCCATAATTATGATCATGCGTTGCTTGGTAGGATTTGGGTGTGTTGGAACACCAATGTTGTTAGCATTGATGCTATACATTGTACTGACCAAGCCATTTTGTGTTACATTACTATTCTCAAGGATAATAGCTCCTTCTTTTGTTCCGCCATTTATGCCTAAAATAACCGGGACGACAGTGAGAAGTGTGTTATGGAGCTCATCTCCAATCGTCATGCGGCCTATCAGGGGGTTCTTAACCCTGCCTTGGTGGAGATTTCAACAAACCTGATTTGTTAGGTGAAAAGAATAAAATTATGAGTACTAATACTGCCACGGAGGAGTTCCATGACTGCCTTTTCAATATGGAGCTTGTTGATATGCCTTTCCTGGGGCCTATGTTCACGTGATGAACCGTCAGGAGCAATTCATACAGAAGTTGGATTGATCCCTTCAAAACGAATGATCCTTGGACACGTTCCCGAATGCTGTGACAGAATTTTTAAACCCGGGGTTGTCTAACCATTGCCCGATTGTTAACTTACTCACTCTGACCTCAGGTCCCAGCGAAGAGCTACCCCTTTAAATTTTTTAACTTCTGGGCTGACCATCCTAGGTTCCTTGACCTTGTTAAGGATGCTTGGAATATTGAAGTCTATGGAACTCCCATGTACAAGCTGACCCGGAAGCTTAGAAGTGCGAAAACTCACCTAAAAGCTTTCAACTTTCATGCGTTTGCTAATATTCGAGAGAAGGTTGTGGACACTAGGGAGGCCCTTCACCATGCACAAGCTGCTCTTCTAGGTAACCCAAATGACCCTGGTCTGGTGGCAAATGAGAAGGTGTGTTTGAAGATTTTCCATGACTTGGCTCTTGCTGAAGAGGGTTTTCTCAAACAAAAATCCAGAATTCAATGGCTCAAGCTGGGAGACCAGAATTCTAATTTCTTCCACAAAGCACTAAAGCCAGAACCCGAGGTTCCTATCAAATCCACGCTTTATAGAGAATGGCTAATGTATCTGAGGATCCTGAAACTATCAAACAGAGGTCGCAACTTCATTCTCCCGCCTTCGTCTCGCAATGCAGCGACTTGTTATCACGCCCGCTCATATGGTGATCGCCCGGTCTTCAGCAATTTGAATATTTTAATAGCGTGATAACCCAGCTGAGAGATCAAAATGATGCAAGGTTGGGACCGTGATGGATGATCAGAAGTTTTGCAGTCAAAATATGTCGGTAGTTTGGGTTTCAAAACAAAAGCTATGGACTAGTTTATAGGAGATTTTCAAAGTTGAGAATTTATTTGTGGTATATGCGGAAAATGGTATTTAGAATGTTTTAGTATATGGAAACAATATGGAAAAGTTATAACTGCATAAAGCACAAGGTTTGTAACGGCAAGGGGACTTTTTGTATAATGATTTCTTGAATCCTAAGAAGTCCACTATCCTACTACTGGAGATCGAATTGTATATGATTCAATATCCAAAGTAATGCCCAAGCAATGTGGAGGTTATTTGATGAGGCAGCGGAACCGGCCCATTGCTAACTTCGCCGACCTTAATCGACATCAAGAATAGGTGTGTAAATTACCAAACTGATGTTTTTGGGAGGGATAGTTGGAGCCGCTGGACCCGCCCTTCAAGTCTTCACCGTTAATTTCGCTTGGAAGCATTTCGTGACCGAAAATGCCTATGGACTAGCCGGCATCATCTCGATATGGTTTCCTCAAGCTATCATGAGACATGCTTTTATTGCTTGGTTGACGCGTACGTGCTGGTTACACAAGCACAACCCGCTTCAAATGGGTCACCCAACCTATATCAGGTGTATTCCGCTCAAATGTCAAATATCGTGAATCATTTGTTTTTCGGCCGCCACCCTTCTCGCCGGGTATTTGGTTGAGATACAAGGTTATGGGGAATGTTAGCTCGCCACGAGTTGGGAGAATGAATTTTTGTGGGTTAGTGCTACTAAAGGGAAGTCTTTAGCTATAGTTAAGAGGATTGCGCTGGGGTGCAACCATATATCATTTGTGGAGACAACGGAATAGCAGAGTTTCAGAGAACATCTTTCTCCGCGATGCTATTTTTCATCTTATCTGCACGACGCTCGCTTAGCACTTCTACTACAAAAGTTGCGACAACTGGGCAGAACAGGCAATGTGAGAGATGGTCTTTTTCCACTTAATATTCTTGGACCATGGTAGATTGTCCAGCATCTCATGGCCTCGCTCGGTTGGGGCCTGCCTTGGTGGTCCCGGGTTGCTTTTGCCCCAGTCGCGCCGGGTCGTGGCTTGGCTTGCTTCTGTCTCTAATGTGGGTGTGAGCTTGTTTTAGTCCTATTTGGGGGTTTCACCATGTGGCTCTGTGGGTTGTATTATCTTGCTCTGGGCTGCTTATCAGTGTTTTTGTTTCTGGTCGCGTCCCTTTCCTATAAGTGTTTTTTAGGGAGGTGCTGTCCGTTCTTTTCGTTTTTTTTCTCGTGGGTCTGTGCTTTGTATTGTTTATTTGTTGGTGGGTTTTTGGCCTTTGAAATAAATTCTACTTTATCCAAAAATATATGGAAAGTTTTGGGTAGAGGTTGCAACTTGGTTATGTTTAAAAGAGCAAAGTATGAGATGGGCGAGAAGAGTGTGAGTTTGCACAAGAGTGTTACTACTGTGTTAATGAAACGATCCACACAAGATAGATGACTGAGGCGCCACAATCAACTATGGACGGTAAGCTGATTGGATAAGCCGACAAAGACTTCGCCTACCAAGGGATCCACCCAGGTATGAGAAGGTTACGAACTCGTCCCCAAGGGAATCCACCCAAGAGATAAGCAGGTATCAAGAGAGAACTCTTAAAAAGAGAAATCTCGAAAATATTATTAAACTTGAACCGCTCTTTTTAAAAAGACTACATTAGGGGGTATATATAGTCTCATACTTTTCTAAATCAAAAAAGCAACTTTACTTTAACTAGAAAAGAAACTTTCTAAATACAAAAACAACTTCTACAACTAGAAAGAAACTTTCTAAATTACAAAAAGCAACTCCTAAAAGAAAACTTTCTAAATAAATAAAGCAAAATCTTCCTAAAGGGATAGAATAAAATAGCTGGAGCAAATCTTTCTAAAGAAATACAAATTGCAATCATAAACAAATCCTTCCGAAGATCCCCGCTAAGAACCTTAAAATTCACATTATAGTGTATTCATGATCGGGAGTTTGGTCAAAGTATAGACCATCGTTCTTGCCTTCAAGGCCCAAATGAGGTCCAAAGGAGTTTTCATATGTATTCAATTAAAAGCTCTTGACCTCCCCAATCCAATTCTTCAATAATTAGGGCTGAATTCCCATTGTTTGGTGTGTTTATAGAAGCTCCAGATCAATCCCCATAGTCGGGAAAAGACTTGCCCCTCAAGTTCACCGTGATAAGCCCCCTCAAGTCCTTGACATTGAACATTGGAGAAATTTCATACTCATTGCTTAATCGCAATTTGTATTCTCTCCGATTTTCTTATAATCTTGAAAAAGGCCTGTTCCTTTGCTCAAGCTTTCCAAACTATCCTGGTGGAAACCTATCCTTGCAAAAATGTACCCAAACCAATTCTTTTTTTTTTTAGGATAATTAAGAATTTATTACCAAAAGGGCAACGCCCCAAAACTCAAGCCACACCCCGACATTTCAGCCTTGATGTGATTTATGTGATTTTACCTATCTTTTTGTTTTTTCATCATGTGAGTCCCCAACATGGGACTCTTTTCAAAATCCAACACTTTGTATGCTAAAAGGGGCTACCCTAGCTCCTACACACCATATAAGGTCAACTTGTATTTCCTTAAACCCGAGTCCAAAAACTCCACTTGGAGTAATCAGAAACGTACTTCAAAACTCAACCTGTGTCTCAAAACATATATATACACATATCTGTACCGAGGTAAGTCCTCAATGAACCCAAGACTATTCACTTTACACTTGATCAAAATAATATTTACACAAATCTCCAAAACTTTCTACAAAGTGTCCCAAACTAATAGCCACAAGCCAAATATACAATGACCCACATTTCCATATGAACTCGGCCCAAAATATACAAAGGTGAACCTCCAAACAACACTAGATGTTCTCAAATGTGGGCCCAACCACCAAAGATGCTAAGGCCGACGCACACTCCCCAACCTCCAAAACCCCGCAAGTCAAACTTCAAGTCATGTACTGCCTCGCACCTGCATCTAAGGTGGAGGGAATAATGGGGGTGAGTTCGACAACTCAGTAGTGAATCCCATAACAAAACTTATCCAAAAAAAAAAAGAATCCCATAACAAACCATGCTTATAAAAACATTTCAAAATACAAATAATTCAACACATCTCAAAACATGAGCATTTTCAATTAATAGGTTGGATGTGGATACAAATGGATGCAATACTACCACCATTCCTCGACTCTCATCAAGGACTCTTGGGTTTTCACCCGTGACTACCGATCAATTCGAACAACGACAAATTGTCGGGACTTACTACCCGTGATATGCCCACATCCCGCATAACGCACAAATTACCGGGACTCTACCACCCGTGGATATGCCCACATCCCATATAATTCGGGTGACCTTCTCGGGACTAAGGCGCAAACCCGTGACCAGTCATAGTCCCCGTGTCCACTACATCAATCCCACTCACACACCCCATACCCATGTCATGCTTTAAACAATTTCACAGTGATTCACTCACATGGATAGTTTAAAAACATCATGCACCACTACTCAAAGAATTCCATAGAGATATAAAAATATACACATTATATCACAGAAAATCACACGCCTCCCCCTCCTCCTCCCAAAGGCGGGAATGGGCACGTAATTTCAAACCATGGTATAAGCAGGAGAAGGTTACAAGATCTCCTACTTTCCTTGGATTCAAAAATCCAAAAGTCTCCCAAGGAAGTCAAAACCGAGGCTACCCCAAAGGATCTGCAATTTAACAAGTCATAAGATTTAGCCTCAAACAACCTGTGTTACATAAAATTACCCAATTGGTTTACATTACTTTTACCAATTCTCGAATCACACATAAGCCCTTATACCTACAAACATAAACCTTGATCCTTCAAAAGCACCTCTTTACACTTATCAATATCACATTAACACCCTTATTAGGGTAATTAACAAATAGCACACACAACACTTGTAATTCTTTTTTCACTGCCTATCTCAAGACCCTTTTTCTTTTTTCTTAACTACCATTTTGACTCAGCCATACACGTTTTTTGTTCACTATGGTCTTCTAATCTCAGAAGTTCTCCTATCTCTTAGCTTTCATAGCTCTCTTAAATCAGGTCATTCGACTCGTAATCAAGAGTTATGGTTTTTACACTCAATTTCGAGACCATTTCCTAGGATGTGTAATCAAGGTCTCCACTTTACCTCATTTGAGAAATTATGGGAATAAATGAGCCATAATTTTAATAATAATTTCTTCATGAAGTTACGCCATGTGGCTACTTGAGAGGACTTAAACCACTCACTTGAATCAATATAACTCAACTTATGACTCAAAACAAAGAACCTGCTTCTCCGTAACATGGGTTAATCCATCCGACTTTCAACCTCAAATTCTTTTTCGGATGTTCAACTTCAAATCAAGGGTCTTATGGTAGGATTTAGTTCTTGTAATCTCTAGACATTCAAGGGCTAGGTCTTGGCTTCTTTCTCCAACTGAAATAATCCGGGCCAGCTCAGCCAACTTATGGCCAAAACATCATTCATGGGGTCAAGGGAAAGTCGGACGCACCTCCCGACACACACACACACATGCCATCTCACAAAAACTGTCTCCTTATAATAGGTTCCACCAAACACACCTTTCATCAAATCTAGGTTAGGATGTAATCCCAACAAAACCCTAGAATATAACCAAATCCATAAGAAATACAACTAAGGCCTCAAAGATCATGTTTCATATACCTTAGTGAACTTTTTCCACCAAAAACCAAGCTTTCCTTCCAAGCCTTTCTCCTCCTTCTCTCTAGCTTCTCTCTAGAACTCTCTCTCACTCTCTAAATTTTTGCACTTTCCACTTCCTAGCAAGAAGTTGGTCTAGCATCCAAAACCAAGAGAAATTGTTTGTTTAAGTACATGGCAAGCTCTTCTCATGCACTTGCCATGTGTCAAGATCTCCTACCATGCATATATGAGGTGTCATGCCCTCATGATGCCATAGCTCACAAGGATATTACACTTTAGTCCCTCCACTAACAAGTTTTTCAAAGTGGTCCTTCAACACATACTTAAATACATAAACTCTAACAAAAACTAATAAACTTAATTAATTCCAGAAGAATTAATCTTATTACGCTATAAAATGCAATCTAACACACTTTGCTAATCCTCTAATTAAATGTCCCCATTGGAGATGTCTGAACTAATCACAATTTAAAATATCATAGGGCATAAGTTGCATTTGCTCCCCAAAAATCCTTACTTGAATATAACAAAACATATACCAGGTGTTACAAAAACACCCAAATATAGGAACCAAGGCCCACAAGGCAAAGGAAAAACGGATAGCACCTCCCCTATAAATATAGGAAAAGGGGCATCAGCCCGAAACAAACCAACAACCACCAAAAGACAGACCAACCAAAACACAAGCCCATAACGCAGAGAAGAAACAACCCAAAACCCCGCCCCACGTACTCGGGCAAGGCAACCAAGGACCCAATGTAGTCAAGCCCCCAACTAGGGCATATTACAAGGACCACCAATCATGTCGCAAGCCGATCCACCACGCTTCAAGGATACAGAGGGAAGGACCATCTCTCTACACATCCGTTTATAGGATTATCAACAACCTCCAAGACCGTGATATACTTCGTCAACATCATTACATATGAGGTGAAAAACAGCACAGCGTGTGGTGAGGAAACACAAGGATATATAGCAAGACTCCACTAACTCTTAGTAATAGGACCGTAAAGACTTTCCCGGTAAATTTATCAATAAGACTTATTCCTCCCAATTCCTAAGATTCTAGAGTTCCCACACAACCTTAAAATCCTCAACCAAATACCAGCAGTGAATTGGCAACCGAAGAACAAGTGGTTCCTGTCTTCAACACTAGCCCGGCAAAATACACAAGACACAAAGTTGATAAGACCCCACTTGAGAAGCTTGTCTTGAGTAACCAATCTGTCCTGGATGGCCATCCAAACAATAAATGCATGTCTCCTAATAGCTTGGGGAAACCATATCGTATAGTGCCAGCTGACCACCGGCCTTCTCAGTCTAAAATGGTTCCGTGCTGCTTAACAAAGGAATTCCCCCGAAGGAAAGCTAGTGTCCAAGAAATAATAGATCCTCTCAGAGACATCAAGATGATAATCGACACAACTATTCTTGATAGCAATAAGGTCACCGGCTCTCAGCGATAGGCCAATTCCACCTACCATCACCAATAACCTTAGCTACATGAGCGTTACTATGAATAGCAGAATCATATATGATCCGTTCTCCATAGCAAGGAAGGAGAGGACCAACCGGGTTCCAGAAATCATGCCATAAAAATGTCCTAGCACTGTTACCCACCTTGTGTTTTACATGGTCCGATCCCTTGCCTCTCACCGAAGGAGTTTCCGCCTAACCTGTGGAGCAATTTGAAGGGATTTGCACACCAAAGACTTCTTGTCTCAAATACAACCTCCGCACCCATGCCACCCATAATGAGTCCTTCCTCTATAAAACAGATTCCAAAATGTCTTTCATAACATTAAAGATCATTCGAATCTTTAACACGACGTTGCAATTAATCCACCCTCCTTCGGAAGACACACGGACTCCCATCTGATCTTAGCACGATGAGCATTCCCCAATTTTCCAGACCAAAGAAAACTGCTGAAAGTTTGCTCAATCTTAGAGATAGTGTACTTAGGGATAATGAACAGACTGCACCAGTACATCTGAATACTATACAAAACTGAAGCAATCAGCTGCAATCTACCCGCATAAGATAACGACCTGCTTGTCCAAGACTGGATTCTGGCCATAATTTTATCAAGGAGCGGCTGACAATCACAATGGGAGAGTCTTGTAGAAATCAATGGGACTCAAAGGTATTTCATAGGAAAACTTCCAAAACTGAAACCTGTAGTGTTCAATAAATCATTCTTGACATCATCATTAACCCCGATGCTGAATATGGCATTTTCCGCTCAAGCTCACTCTGAAGCCCAGAGAAGTTCTCAAACCTGTTTAGCTCGTCCATGATAACTTGGACACTGGAATTCGTCCCACCAGCAAATAAAAAAATATCATCCGCAAAGCATAAGTGTGTTAGGTTGATTTCCTCACATTTAGGATGAAACTGAAACTCTTGCCTATGGGCAGCCACAGATAAGGATCTAGAGAAGGCTTCCATTGCGATGATGAACAATAAAGGAGATAAGGGGTCCCCTTGCCTTAACCCTCGCTTGCTAGCAAAGAACCCCGCTAGCTCACCATTTACAGATATAGAGAAGGATCGGGTAGTGATGCACGCCTTAATACATCTCATAAGGTAAGCAGGGGTACCCATACTGGATAGGATATCCATGACATGTACCTCCAACTAATCAGTCACAGGCCTTCTTGATGTCAGGGAATTTTGTGAGCACACCGGGAGGACCATTATCAATGGCATAGTTTATCATAAGATCTTGGGTAATGAGGACATTGTCGGCAATACTCCGACCTTGCACAAAAGCTGACTGTGAAGGGCTTATAATCTCAGGGATGCACTGTTTAATCCTCGCAGCAATAATCTTCGAGATGCACTTATATATGGTATTACAACAGGAAATTGGCCTATAATTGTGCATAGATCCAGGGTTAGGGACCTTAGGCACCATTGCTATAATTGTGCAATTAATCTCCCGAAGTAAACTTCCCGAGTTGAAAAAAGATACCACCGCTTCACTTACACTACTCCCAAAAATACTCCACATATTTGCCAACCTCAAACTCAACATAATTGCGGCGTCTATTTGCTTGTTCCACATATTTGGCATTCTTCTTCTCAATCTTCAAGCGAACTTCTTCATGCAACTTCTTGATCTCTTTGGCTCTCACTAAAGATTCCACTAAATTGTTGAATAGCCTGGATGGGGTGCTAATTCCATTGGTCCAATCGGGTTGTAGTTCATAGACTACCTCAAATGGGCTTTTCTCCTAACAGTTCATGCATGGACTCATTGTAGGAAATCAATTTGGGGTAGAATCAAACCCATTGTTTCACGTTCTTCCCACATAGCTCCCAGCAATTTCTTAAGCTTCATGCTAGTAACTCGTCTGACTCATCACCGAGGGTGATAAGAGGTACCGAATCAACAAAGAAGTCTCACGCTTCCTCCACAGAGTTCTCCAAAGCACTAAGAAACTTAGAGTCTCGATCTGAAACCATAGTCTTGGGAATACCATGTAGACGCACAATCTCTTTGAAGTACAAGTCGGCAACATGCGAAGCATCATTAGACTTGTTACATGGTACAAAGTGTGTTCTAGGTAATCTCAAAACAAAATCCAAGCTTACCTCCTCCCATGGCATATTTGGAATTGGCAATGGTGTATATAGTCCCACATTGTTTCCATGAGTTTTAGCCATCATGCACTCAACACACTTCTTGACAAATCTAGCACGTCTTTCAGCTTAGGCCAAAAGTAGTTTGGCCTCCACCTTAGAGCTAAGTGCCTGTTTCACCAAAGTGTCCTCCTCATCACCCACCATGCAACCTGGCCGCCTCCCGGGATAGGGGTAATGGCGCTTTATTCTACCATAAGGATCAACATCCCCGGGCTCCTCAATGTTGTTCGACGCAATCTTTTGGTTTGTATAAACCCGTTAAATTGTCAAGCTAAGAAGAGACTGCAGCAAGTAAGTGCATGATTTCACACACCCCGGGAACAAAGAAAATGTGAGGCGTAAATGGAAGGGAATTGAGGAAGAAGGGGAAGGATTGAAGATAGCAGCTGAATGCATGCAAATGACTGAGGATGCTCTACTTGTTCGAAGTCTATTTCTCCCCGTAACACTTGAAGAAGCCGTTTTGGGCCTGGATTTAGGGATGCTGTAAAGGCTATTGAGGTTGACGCCCCTCTTAAGCTTCATGGCAACACCTTTGCTTGTCTAGCGCAAAGCGAGGTAGAGGATCCTATTGAGGAAGAGGGTTCGCTGCCCGCCCTACTGGCAGTTAATCGATTTTTCGCATACCTCCTCTCCCATTATTGACACTTTCTGTGCAATACAAAGAGGGCTGATGAGCTGGATTTCACGCCCGTGCCTCTCAAGGAAGAAGCCTTTGAAATTGGAAGAATGAGCCCTACAATTCTCGCAGGATCCAGTGATTGTGGGGACCTACATCTTCCCAATGGTTAAGTTCGCCTTGAACATAAGGGGCTTGAACGACCCTCAAGCAAAGAGAAGTGCGTTCTTTGTAAGGTCTCTATGATCTTGATTTATTTGTCTCTGAAACTCCTAAAAGAGCGCATAACAGTGATGAATTTTTGGCCTCTTTTTCCCGTGGAGTATCTCTTTCCATAACTATGAGCATGCCCACCTTGGTAGAACTGGATTTGTGGCAACTCGAAAAGGTCAAGATTGATATTATTCCCACCGATGGACCAAGCCATGCTTCTACATTACAAAGGTCGAAAGCAACATCTCTCCTCGTTATCTAGCGGTACGCCAACAAATGCCATATACGGATAAGAGGTTCGCGCCCATCTCTTATGGTGTGAGCGCCCTTGGTTGCCAAAATCCTCGATGATTACGGGCGATTTCAATACTACCAGATTTAGCAGTTGAAAGGTCCGGGGCAACACGGGAATGACACGGCCATGAATGACTTTACCGAGTACCGTTTCTCCTCGAGCTTATGGATGTTCCTTTCTTTGGGCCTTTATTCACTTGGATGAACCATTAAGCTGTGTTAACCTCATTGCTAGGAAGGCTGCATGCCTCCCAAAATGAGTGCAAATTTTGATTTATTCCCCAATGCATCTACTAAGTTCTCCCGGGTTATCTCGAGACCAGCTGCCCTTCGTTACTACTTGAAGGAAAATCCAGTCCCGGGGCCCAGGAAACTAATCCCTTTCAAATTCTTTAATTTCTGGGCTGATCATCCCGACTTCATTGGGCTTGTAAAGGAAGCGTGGAGTTATGAAGTCTACTTCAGATCTCTATGTTCAGACCGTCCCGCAGTCGGCTAGCTAGAAGGCCACCCTAAAAGCCTTCAACTTTCGATCTTTTAGTGGATTGCATGAGCGAGTTATGGCGGCCAGACAGACACTTTGCCAAGCCCATCACCAGGCTTAACAAATTCCTCTTAACCCCGCGCCGGGGAAAATGAGGATGCTTCAAAGCGAATTACTTCATGACTTGTACCCGCCACGAGGAGGGCTCAAGCAAAATCTAGAGTTCAATGGCTTAAACTCGATCGTAACACTAGCTTCTTCCACAAGGTCACAAGCTCAGAATGCTAGGAGTGCTTTAAAGGTTATTACTATGGCGAATGGTTGCGTGAACTCAAGGACCCGGCTTGAGCCATCAGTGCAGAAGTCGCTAGATACTCCAAGGTATTTTATGTTCCGTTGATTCCTCGCAACTAATTCGAGCATTTAAACAACTTGATGGTTTCAGATTAGTCACCTCAGCATTTGGATACAATCGAATAAAAACAATTTCCTATGAGGAGATTAAGGAGGCCATTTTTTCCATTGATGATTCCAAGGCCCCGGGCCCCGATGGTTTTTCTCACGCTTTTTTCAAGGCGGTTCGCATTATTGGAAGTGATGTTTGCACAGCTGTGAGTTCCTTTTTTGAATCTGGAAGTATGCTTCGCGAGATTAATTGTACAGTTATAGCTTTGGTGCCTAAGGTTCCCAATCCTGGTTCTTTGCACGATTACAGGCCTATTTCTTGTTGCAACACCATCTATAAGTGCATCTCGAAGATCATTGCTGCGAGAGTTAAACAGTGTATCCCAGATATTATCAGCCCCTCGCAGTCTGCTTTTGTTCAAGGTCGGAGCATAGCCGACAATGTCCTTATCACCCAAGACCTTATGGTAAACTACCATCGTGAGATGGGTCCTCCCAGGTGTGCGATGAAGATTGACATCATGAAGGCATACCGACATGCTTAGGTGGGATCAGATTTTGAGCATTCATGTATGGGCAATTCTCTTCTCACCTTTTGAAATGTATTATGGTGACGTGATCTCTACCCCGGGCCCTTCTATTTCGGTAAATGGTGAGTCATGGGTTTTTTGCCAGCAAGCAAGGCGCAGTGCAAAATCCACTGTTCCTCATTCATCCTCGCAATGGAGGCCTTTTCCGTGATCCCAGCGCTGGCAACCAATAGGCATGGGTTTCGGGGCCACCCCTGCATGTAAGGAAAACAACTTAACTCACTTATGCTTTGCAGATGATATGTTTTTATTTTCCGGGGGACGATTCAAAGGTTCAGGTCTTTATGGAAGAATTCATGTGCTTTATGTAGCTTCTCGGGCTTCAAGTGAACAAACAGAAAGTGCCATTTTCCTAGCCGAGTCTCTCGATGAAGCTAGGTATGACTTGTCGACGCCACAAGGTCTCGGGCCTCCTCGCAAGTTTCCTATGAGATATTTGGGAGTCCCTTTGATTTCTACAAGGCTCACCCACGGTGACTGTATGCCTCTTATCCAAAGAATTACGGCCAGAATTCAGTCTTGGACTAGCAACTCTCTATCTTATGCCGGCAGGTTACAGTTGATTGCTTCAGTCTTATACAGTATACAATTGTACTGGTGCAGCCTGTTTATTATTCCCAAGTATACTATATCTAAGATTGAGCAGCTATTGCTACTTCGCGGTCCTGAGTGTCCGGAGCGCCCTGGTCACGCGGCTAAGATCAATTGAGCCGTGTGTCTCGCCAAAGAGGAGGGCGGTTCGGGGCCTCAGACGCAGCTAAAGACTAATGATTCAAATGTTAAGAAGAAGTATATGGAATCTGCTCTTCAAGAAGACTTCATGGGTAGCGTGGGTTCTGAGGTTTTATCTGCAAGTAGGAAGTCTCCTCGAACGCAGCGTCCCTTACGTGTTGTTCATGGAGTCAAAGTGAACACCTTCAACTTAGGAGAGAGAGATCAGACTCCTCATAAAGCACAAGGTGGGTGACGGAGCGGCGACCTTATGGCATGATTTCTGGAACCCGGTTGGTCCTCTCCTTCCCTATTATGGTGAGCGGATCTTGTATGATTCTGCAATTCATTGTAATGCTCGAGTAGCTGTAGTTATTGATGAGGGGGGGTGGAACTGGCCTATCGCTAATTCCTGGACCTTATCAAGTATCAAGAACAAGCCAAAGCACTAATACACATCGATGCTCTAGAGAGGATTCTATTTCTCGGTTACCGATCCTTCCTGGTTTCGCATCGTTAGCCTCGCTTGAACCACTTCAGCCAAAGCAGCTGCTTGTTAATCGGGCACTATTCGATCTGGTTCCTGCCACCGTGAGGCGTGCTTTCATTGGTCCGGGTCGGGCCGCTCGTAATAGATTGGCTACCCAGATAAGCTTCTCGCGGGTCTCACCAATTCTATATCCCGTGTATTTTGTCATGCTAATGTTGAAGACAGAACCATCTATTCTTCGCCTGCCAATTTCCACACCGTATTCGCAGAGATTCATGGTCGCGGTGGGGTCTCTAACTCCGAGGTATTGGGAGAACGAGCTATTATGGGTAATCACATCAAGGAAAAAGTCCTTCAAATTCTATTATAAAGGAAGATTGCATGGGCTTACTATATACCACTGTGGGGTCATCGGAATAGAAGAATTCAAGAGAACAACCTCATGCCATGTACTGACACTATTTTTCGCCTCATTTGTGACGATGTTAGACTGCAGCTCTTCTCGGCATTCGTAAGGTTGTTGATAGTCCCAAAACGTATCAATGTGTGAGAGATGGTCCTTCCCCATTAATATTTTAACTCATGGTAGGTTGGTTGCTTGATTTGTGTTTGTTAGCCTTGTTGCCTCGTCGGTCAGTGGATCCGCTGCTTCTTTCGCCTCTAAGCCATGGGCTTGTTTTTGTCGGGGGTTTTGTGCTGTCTGGCCGTCGCCCTCGCTCCTAGATTTGGGGTGGGAGGTGTCAGCCCGTCGCCTCGCTTCGCCCCTGCCTTTGCTTTCAGGTATTCTTGGCCGGGCGTCGCCCTTTGGGTAATAAATTTCACTATCCAAAAAAAAAAAAAAAAATGAAAACAAAGCCTATGCATAGCATAGAACTCCTTGTCATAAGCGGAGTACTTCCTTTTGCTTCATTTAATTTCTCACTAAAGAAAGAGACGGGTCTTCCTTCGACTAAGGACAAAGACCAATCCCAACTTGAGATGCATCACACTCATCAAGACTTTGTTGAAATCAAAGAAACCAAACATTTCGCTTCGCCATTTTCTTTCTAATCAACTCTGCTTCTTTGCAACACTAGTCCACTTGAATTTGTCTCCCTTTAAGCATTCCGTTACAGGAGCCATTATAGAGCTAAATCCACGAATAAATCTCTCATAAAAAGAGACTGTACCATGAAAACTTCTCACATCACATATCGAGCTAGAGTCACACCCAGAATCGCTTCTATCTTGCTTCATTCATCTCAATCGCATCTTTAGTAACCACATAACCAAGAAATATGATTCTCGTTTCTACATAGAAGTCACACTTCTTCAAGCTGCAACAATCGCTGCCTCCCTTAGAATAGAGAACAATTTCCTCAAATGCTCCAAGGCTCCATCGAATTTTTGCTATAGATCAAAATATCATCAAAGTATACTCACCACAAACAACAATGCATGGCTTAAGGATATGATTCATAACTCATAAAAGTGCTAGGGCATTGATAGTCCAAATGGCATCACCATCCACCATAGAGTCCATCTCGAGTCAGAAGGCCGCTCTCCATTCATCTCCTTCCTCATACGAATTTGATGGTATCCACTCCTCAAATCAATCTTCAGTGTTATGACGCATCTTCATAGAGTTGATCCAAAGAAATCATCGAAGTCTTGAAAGTGGAAATCGATATTCAATAGTAATCTGCTGACTCGCTTCCACTATCAACACACATCCTCCAAGATCCACCCTTCTTTGGTACTAGCAAGGCAGGAACCGCACAAGGGCTCTTACTCTCTCGAATAAGCCCTTTGTTAAGCAACTCATCAACTTGCCTTGTAAGCTCTTCATGTTCTTTAGGACTCATCCTATGTGCCTAGCTTTATCACAAAACAACCTAGTACGAGGTCTAGTTTGATGTTGAATATCTCTATATGGGGCAACCCATGGAATCTCCTCGTGTACTACATCAACAAATTTCGCCATAATCGCTCTACTTCTTTCTGATCTCCTTCTCACTTTCTCAGTTTCCTTCAAAAACAACCAAGGCCATCACATCCGACCAAACGATTTCTTTCTCCAACTCGACTTTGACAACAAAGAATTCTCGCTCTCATTGGCTCGAGGTCGGGAGCAATTAGTTTGCCAAACTGCTAAGACAATTTTGTGCCCATCCTTGCACGTGTAAGTGTTCTTGAAGCCATCATAAATGACCTTCCTATTATATTGCCATGGCCTCCCAAGTAGCAAGTGACAAACATCCATTGGAACAACATCACACCATACCTCGTCCTAGTAGTGCTTTCCAATTGTAAAAGAGACAAGGCACCTATGCTTTACCTTGATATCACTACCCTCTTGAAGCCAGCTAAGTTTATGTGGTTTCCTGATGTGGATCCATCTTCAAATCAAGCTTTTGCACCATCTCCAAAGGAAACATAATTCCTCGAAGCTCCCACTCATCAATACAACCAAACAAACTCCCGCCCTTAGACGCGCACTCAGGTGAAAGACATCGACCACAACCACCCCTCCTCACTAGCAACTCGCCTCTATCTTAAGACTCCTTTGAACAACTAAGGAAGTCCCATGGTCGCATAGTAAGCTTATCCTTTTATCTTCATGGTCGATTCAATTGTCTCTTCGACGCCTTTCTTCCTCGCCTTCATTCTTCAACTAGGGCGCAACCACTCGCTTGCTAGGACATTCGTAAGCTATATGCCAAATCCGTGGCATTTAAAAAGCACCGCTCGACTGAGGTAGACTCTGTCGTGGGCTTGTGCACTTCACCTTTTACTTGAGGGAAGGTTTAAGGGTGGTTTTAGCACTACTAGGATCCCCTTGAAGTCGAATTCTTGAAAAATCCTTCTTAATCCGATTCAGTAAAACCCCATACTTGTTTCTAGAGCCTCAACTTTTAAGGCAAGCTTTATCACATCTTCAAGAGTGTTATATATATTTGCATTGAACAGCTTTTAGAAATTTTGAACCTCAAACTGCCATGTATGCTATGGACTCAAGCCTCACCCTTGCAAGTCCCCTTTCGATCATCAATTCTAAACTCACCGACACATCTCCACAATGATTCATGTACCTTCAATTCGACTCGAGGGAAGATATTCATGAAGTAGTGCAAGGGAAGATACTTCCTTTTAGTTCTTTCTTCATCTTTTTCCTAAGTTTCACCTTCTTCTTGTCATCTCTCCGACACGCTCTTTAAATTTTCCCACCAAAAAGAAGCATTTCCTTACAGATCTTGATAAGCCACCAACTTCACCTTTGCCATTGGGATCACAATATTCAAAGACACGTCAACCCAGATAAGCCAATCCAAGAAGTATCAAGATGCATTCTTCCTTCAAATTTAATATCAAACTCCTTGGATTGAATCCGAACTTTAATCATTATTACGCTTCTATAGTAATCATCATCGTGCGGGTATCCATCTTCATACCTTCCTCCATAATCATATTCTCACGTTGGCTCTCAGTTTCCTTTCGCGCCTCAAGTAATCTCGAACTTACGTAGCAAAGACGCTCCTCGTCAAAACATTCATCACCTTCACCTTCATGAAGGTCTGTCGCCATATAGGATCATCAATGATATTTCACCGCTTTGTAGACTCGAACCACAAATTCAAGATAAGCAATGCTGGTGAATGGGATCGAGAACCACTTGAACCATGATTAGGACTCTTGTCTCCTAACCAATAAAAACTCTAGCTTATGATCGCCCATCAATCCTTGAGCTCGATACCACTTTAATGCAAGGCTGGGAATCGTGATGGATTGATTCAGAAGCCTTGCAAGTCGAAATATGGGTTCGTGTTTTTTATGGCCAAAACAAAGATGGACTACGTATGAGATTTTCTAAGTTAGTGGAATGTGTATTTGTGGTATATAAGGGAAAAATTGTATTTAGGAATGTTTTAGTAGTATGGAACAAGATATTTAAAGTTTTGGGTAGAGGTTGAAAAATTGGTTATGGAAAGTTTAAAGAGAAGATGAGATAGTGAGAAGAGTAGAGTTTGCACAAGAGTGGTTACTTACCGGGTTAATGAAACGATCCACACAAGATAGATGACGGAGTGAAGGCACCACAATCAACTATGGACTGGTTGATTGATAAGCCACAAAGACTTCGCCACCAAGGAATCCACCTAGGTATGAGAAGCCACGAACTCGTCCCCAAGGGAATCCACCTAAGAGATAAGAGAACAAGAGAGAACTCTTAAAAGAGAAATCTGAAAATATTATTAAAGTTTTTTTTTTTTTTTTGGATAATTAAGAATTTATTACGAAGGCAAACGCCTCAACTAAAGAATACAAAGCAAAGAGGCCCTATGCGCCATGAACTGCAAAGAAAAACTGGGACAGCACCTCCCTATAAATATAGGAACAGTAACAACCGAACAACAAACAGCCCCCAAAAAAACAAGCCCACAATCCGGCAAAAAGAAACAACCACAACCCGGGCAAGGCAACAAGGCCCAATAATCACAAATCAAGCAACCAACCTACCAGAGTGAGATAAAAATATTAATGGTGGCGACCATCTCTCACACATTGATCTGTTTGCAGGACTATCAACAACCTTCTGAATACCAGAAATACGAAGTCTAACATCATCACAAATGAGGCGAAAAATAGTGTCAGCTGGAGCATAGTTGTTCTCTTGAATTCTTCTATTCCGATGACCCCATAAGTGGTATATAGTAGCGCCCCATGCAATCTTCCTTGTAATAGAGTCGGGCTGACTTTCCTTGATGGCAATTACCCATAATAGTCTGCTCTCCCAATACCTCGAGTTCTAGGAGACCCCACACAACCATGAATCCTCCGCCAAATACCACCGTGGAAATGGCAATCGAAGAATGGGGATGGTTCCCTGCCTTCAACATTAGCACGACAAAATACACAAGATATAGAATCGCGAGGCCCCACTGGTGAAGCTTCTCTTGGGTAACTAACTGCTCGAACCCGCCAACCAGACAATGAAAGCATGCCTCCTGATGGCTTGGGGGAACCAGATCGAATAGCGCCACCAACAAATCCGGCTTCTTTCGCCTAAAGTGGTTCCGCGCAGCTATAGCGAAAACCCCGTAATAACTGGGACCAAGAAATAGTATCCTCTCTGTGAGGCATCGATATGGTAATTGGCACAACTCCGGTTTTGATAGCAATAAGGTCCCCTCGAATTAGCGAGAGGCGCTTCCCACCCCCCACATCAATAACTTCGGCCATCGAAAGCATTTTGCAATGAATCGCAGAGTCACAAGATCTCGCCACCATATCAGCCGTGGAAGGAGAGGACCAACCGGGTTCCAGAAATCATGCCATAAGAAGGTCGCCGCGCCGTCACCCACCTTGTGCTTTATGAGGGGTCTGATCTCTCTGCTGGAAGGATTTTCCGCCAACTCCATGAACAACTCGTAGGACCTTATGCTCCGCAGAGACTCCCCCCCGTCGCAGATAAACCTCCGAACCCGCTACTCCATAAGGAGTCCTTCAGAGAACAGATTCCAGATATGCCCATAACATTTGAATCATTCAGTCTTTAACACGGTCCGAGGCCCAAACCGCCTCCTCCTTGGCGCACCCGACTCCCACCGATCTTTAGCACGATTTGAATTCCACCCTGCATCATAAGAAGAATTTATCAATCGCCAATCTTAGATATAGTATACTTGGGAATAATAAACAAAGCCGGCACTGCCAAGATAATTGTATACTGTATAAGATCATAATCAATCAGAATCTCGCGGCATAAGATAGAGAGTTGCTACCCAAGATCACTCGGGTCGTAATTTTGATAAGAGGTATTACAAATCACCGTGGGCGTGAGCCCCTCAGAGAAATCAAAGGGACTCCCAAATATCTCATAGGAAACTTGCCCAGATCGAACCCCCGTGCTTCAACAAGTCATACCTAATCTCATCAGAGACTTACTAGGAAAATGGCACTTTTCTCGTTTGTTCACTAAGCCCCGAGAAGCTCAAACCTCGCTAATTCTTCCATAAAGACTCCGAACACTGGATCGCGCCCCCCCAGAAAATAAAATATATCATCCAGCTACAAGTGAGTTAAGTTGTTTTCTTACATCCGGGTGAAATGAAACCCTTGCCTATTGGCGGCCACAGCTAAGGATCTGGAAAAGGCCTCCATTGCGAGGATGAATAAAAAAGGTGATAATGGGTCCCCCTGCCTTAACCCACGCTTGCTAGCATAGTAAAACCCCGCAAGCTCACCATTTACCGAAATAGAGAAGGACGGGGTAGTGATGCATGCCATAATACATTTCAAAAGGTGAGAAAGGTACCCATAATAGAGAGAATACTCAAGATACAAATCCCACTCCTAACTCGTGTCGTATGCCTCTCATGATGTCAACCTTCATCGTGACACCGAGGACCCTTCCTCACGATGGTAGTTTAACATAAGGTCTTAAGTGATATGACATTGGCTCAAGAATGTCTCGACCTTGTACAAAAGCAGATCGCGAGGGGTCGGGAGCAATATCTGGGATATTAATCGCTTAACTCTCGCAGCAATGATCTTCGAGATGCACTTATAGATGGCGTTGCAACAAGAAAGAGTCTGTGAATCGCATAGAAACTGTGGATCGGGAACCTTAGGCACCAAAGCTATAATCGTACAATTAATTCGCAAGCATACTTCCGCATTCAAAAAGGAACCTACAACACAAGAAACATCACTTCCAATAATGCCCCAAGCCGCCTTGAAAAAACGTGAGGAAAAACCATCGGGGCCAGGAGCCTTGGAATCATCAATGGAAAAAATGGCCTCCTTAATCTCCTCATGGGAAATTGTTTTATTCAGTGTTTCCATATGCTGAGGTGACCATCTGACGCCATCCAAGTTGTTTAAATACTCGTAGTGGTTAGCAGAGGGATCAACAACATAAAATACCTTGAGTTGTCTAACGCCTTCCTACCATGGCAACCGGTCTCGCCCGCAACCATTCACATAGTACTAACCTTTAGCACTCCTAGCATACCAGCTTTGACACTCCTCATGGAAGAAGCTAGTGTTCCCGATCCCCTAGTTTGCCATTAATCCTAGATTGGCCTATGAAAACCTCCTCAAGAATCTACTAAGTCATGATAATTCTTACAAATCCTCTCATTTTCCTCAAAGATGGGATTAGAGAGGGACTATTACACGCTAGGACAGCCCGGCAAAGCGCCCGTCTGTCGCCACCCGCTCATGCAAACCACTAAAAGATCGAAAGTCAAGGTTTTTAGGCGGCCTTCACACTCTTCAAATTAAGGGACATTCTGGAACATGGGAGTACCGAAGACTCATAACTCTCCACGCTTCCTTCACGTTTCTCCAATGAAGTTCGATGATCAGCCCGTAAATTAAAGAATTTGAAAGGATTAGCTCGGGTCCCGGACCTGATTTTCCTTCGTGACCGGTAACCAAAGTGGCAATGATCGATAACTGTGGGGAGAACTTCCGTGAATGCATTAAATAAATCCAAATGCACTCATTTTGAAGCTGCACCGTCTAATTTCTAGCTATGAGGTTAACACCCGCTTGACGGCTCATCCAAGTGAATAGCGCCCCAAGAAAGGAACATCCGCAAGCCTGGGCTGGAGAACACTGCGGAAGCTTTCATTCATGGTCGTGTCATTCACCGTGTTGCCCTTAGACCTTCTTCACCGCAATCTGTGGTATTGAAATCGCCATAATCATCCAGTGATTTTGACAACAAAGCGGGCTCTACACCATAAGAGATTACGCCGCAGCACTCTTTCCGTCTACATGTAATTGTTCGAGGCGTACACTCCGATAACTGGGGAGGAGATGTTACTTCCAAAGACAAGTAATGTGGCAAAAGCATAGCTTCTGGTCCACAGTGAATAATATCAATGCTAACCTTTCGTGGTTTCCACAACCAGATTCTACCAAGCCGAGCATGCTCAAGGCTATGGAAAAGCCTCCACCTTTAAAAGTGAGCTAAAAATTTCGTCTCGCAGTCTCGCACTGAAGCCAAGAGAGACAAATAAAATCAAGAGCATGGAACCCAAGCAAAAGAACGTGACTTTCTTGCTTCGAGGGGGTCGCTCAAGCCCCTGTATGTTCCAAGAGGCGAACTTACCATCGTAAGATGCGGAGTCCCCTATCCCCGGATCCCGCGACCACCGGCCCGTTTCTTCAACTTCTGATCTTCTCTTCCTCGAGAGAGGCACAGCGTGAAATCCACCATCAACCCTTTATGTGCCCGAAGTGTCAATAATGGAGAGTATCCGAAAATCAAGTCATAGTGAGGTATGGGCAAACAACCCTCTTCCCTTCATTAGGATCCTCTACCTCACTCTCATACTATTAAGCAAAGGTGTTGCCATGTAGCTTGAGAGGGGCGCTAACCTCAATAGCCTTTGCTACTGGGTCCACTACGCTCGCCAAACCAGCCTTCTTCATGCATGTGAGAAATGGACTCAACAGCGGGCTTTTCAAATACGCATGCTCCAAATGCTATCTTCAATCCATCCCCTTCTTCATCAATTCCCTTCCCATTTACCGCCTCCTGCTTACTGTTCCCAGGAATTGTGGAGATCATGCCACTGCTCGGTCTCTTCTTAGCTTGACAATTTAATGTGTTATGACCAAATAGCTTGCATTCGTAATAAATATCAGGAGCCCATAGATATCTCATCCTTATGGTAGAATAACCGCATTACCCCTATCCAGATAATCGATTTAGGGAACTTACAATCAACCCCAACCTCTATACAAATTCTAGCAAAAGAGAGTTTTGTTTGGTTTTCAGTGAGAGGATCAAGGTGAAGGGATCCCAATGTTTCGTAATGCCCAAGACACGTGCTCGTCCAGTATTCCAGAGGAATGTTATAGAACCTGACCCAAATTGGTATAGATGATAATTGGACGTTGAGCATGTCCATTCCAGGCTTCCATGCACGTAATATGAACGGTCTCCCTGCTAAATGCCATGGTCCAGTATCCATAACCCAGTCCCGCGCCTCCGGTCCCCTCGAACTGCTAAGAATAAACCATTCCCCGCTGTTGATATTTCCGGCATCTCCCGCTCCCAAAGTCTCAACTGTGAGATCGCACCCACCGGGAACGGAGTCGCTTTGTCCAAATTGCCCAACTAAACACTCCTTCCACAAGTCGATGCCTCATTCACAAATTTCTCAACCGGAGGCTGGCAACAAGCTTACCTTCCGCATAATGCGCTCATAGAATCGCACCGGACTCCTCAAGCCACAAAAAGCATAGAGCAATTCAAGCTTTTCCAAGACTTTACCGGAGGATCATCATCCATTAATGGCAACGCCGAAAATCAAGGTTACATTGAACATACCCATTTTCCGGGTCGGGCCCACCCCTTCCTCGCATGCTCGCCCCGCTGCCAAGTAAGAATGCCAGTGACCAAAGGGAGAACTTCGAAGATATCTAGCGTTGGCCGGAAATGGGTTCGCCGGCGCCATATCTCGTGACCGAGTTCGTTGGGGCCGAAGCCAACCTTAGTCTTGCCGCTCACCCAATGTCAATTCTACCAGCCGCCGAGGTTGGCGTCAGACCCGCCATGAGGTCCACTGACCGATCCGGAGCACACCGGTGCTGGATCTGAGCTCGCCGGGGCAGCGCCATACGGATCTGGGCTCGCCGGGGCAGAGCTAAGCTTCATTTTCCGGCCGGTAGTGTTTGCGATCACTCCGATGATGGCTTCAACGGCGCCTGAGGAACCTTGATCTGCTTCTATGGAGACGCCGGAGTCCCCCTCCGATGAGCTCGCACCGATCTCAACCACTCCACTGTGTTCGGTTTGGGAGAACACTCCATATATTATTAAAGTTGAACTGCCTTTAAAAGACTACATTACGGGGGTATATATAGTCTCATACTTTCTAAATCAAAAAAAGCAACTTCTACTTTAACTACGAAAAGAAACTTTCTGAATTACAAAAAGCAACTTCTACTTTAACTAGGAAAAAGAAACTTTCTAAATTACAAAAAGCAACTCCTAAAAGAAAACTTTCTAAAATAAATAAAGCAAATCTTCCTAAAAGGGATAGAATAAAATATTGGAGCAAATCTTTTCTAAAAGAAATACGCTAGAATCATAAAACAAATCCTCCGTAAGATCTTGCGCAAATCTTTCTAAAATCAATATGGCGTACCACACATCAAGGGTTTTTTTTGATAACTAAGGGGTGATCGTCCGCTACATCCCCCATAATCCCCTTGGGGCTCCGGAGAACCGACCGGGTAAGCCTCCCCAAAGATATCAGGAATTCTGTCCCCCGGGAGACTCCTCCGAACCCGGGACCATCGCCAAGGTGGCCCCAGGCCAACCGAGCCCCCGCGGTGATACATCAAGGGTTTTTTTTTTTGATAATTGGGCCGCTATTTCAAAAAGCAAACACCACAAACTAAAGAATACACGAGCCCAAGGCCCAAAAGAAAAGAAAACTATGTAACCTCCCTAAAAATAGCAAGCCACGCCTCAAAAACAACAACAACAACCAAGGACAACAAGAATTCTTATGGGTTTGTGCTTCTAAAGGGAAATCATTTTGTTCTATTACCAAGAGGATTGCGTGGGGTGCTACCATTTATCATTTATGGAGGCATCGGAATAGTAGAATCTACGAGAACATCTATTCTCCCGTCGACGCCATTTTCCATCTCGCTCAGAATGATGTTCGGTTGAGAATCTCAAGTTTCCGTATGTGGAAGTGGACAATTCAAAGAATGTAGCTATGTGTGAGAGATGGTCCTTTCCCGCTTCATATCTTTGGTCTTGATGGTTCTCTTGGTTGATTGATGGTCGGCCGCTGGTCGGGTCCCCGCCCTTTGGGCTCGTTGCCTTCGCCTCGCCGCGGGCCGGGCTTTGGGGTGTGTTGTCTCCTTCCGCTTCGTGGGAAGTGAGCTTCGCTTTTTGGTTTGTTGTCCTTGGTTGTTGTTGCTGGCCGTGGGCCTCACTTCTTATTTTTAGGAGGTTCGTCTCTGCTTTTCTTTTCTTTTAGCCTCATTCAGGGTATTCTGTCAGGTGTTTGCTTTTGGAAATAAACGCCAATTATCCAAAAAAAAAAAAAAAAAAAAAACCAAGGACAAACCAAAAACCAAGCTCACTTCATAACCTGAAGGGGAGATAAACATAATTCCTTAGTCTGCACCCCCACACCCGGCGACAACCAAGGCCTGCAAAGAGACCAGGACCCAACCAACAACAAATGAGGTCCAAAAAAGGAGTTTTCACATGTATTCAATGCGTCTTCACCTCCCCAATCCATTTCTTCAATAATTAGGGTTGAATTCCCAATGTTTAGTGTGTTTATAGAAGCCCCTGCATCATCAAAAGTGCCATGTTTTCGATCGATGACTCAAAGGCCCCTGGACCCGATGGGTTCTCTTCCCTCTTCTTCAAGAGGGCCTGGAACATTGTTGGAAGTGAGGTGAGTGATGCGGTGGAAGGATTCTTCAGATTTGGGTGCATGCCGTGAGATCAACTGCACTATCATAGCCTTAGTTCCTAAAGTTTCTAACCCAAGCTCTATGCATGATTATAGACCTATCTCATGCTATAATACTATCCACAAATGCATTTCAAAGATTATTGTCGCGCACTAAGTGGTGCCTGCATAATCTACCCCCGCCGATAGCTTTAGCGGTAATGGGCGTAGCACGCTCGGGCAACATCCTCCCCTCACCCGGGAGTCAATAAGAATTACCACTCGTGAGTCCTCTGGGCCTCCCAAGATGTGCTCTCAAGATCGATCTCAAGAAGGCCCATGATTCATAAAGCAATGCATCATGGATATTTTAACCCGCTATGGGTACCCTCTCCCTCTCGAGGGGTGTATAAAGGCTTGCATCACTACCCTAAGTTCTATCCTGTAAAACGGTGAGCTTCACAGGTTTTTGCCGGGCAAAAGGGGGGTTCGACAAGGCTACCCTTTATCCCCTTTTATGTTTCTTATTGCTATGGAAGCCTTCTCTAGATCTCCTTCTATGGCGGTTCTCCATCCAAGTTTTGATTTCCACCCGAAATATAAAGCGATCAATCTCTCACACTTGTACTTTGCTGATGATATATTTCTATTCGCTAAAGGGAATGCTAGAAGTGTACAAATTGTAATGGACGAGCTGGCAAAGTTCGAGACTTTATTGGGGCTACAAGTGAATAAGTAGAAGAGTGCAGTGTTCTTGGCAGGGGTTAATGACAGTGTCAAAGCTAATATCCTAAGAACAACGAGGTTTAGACTAGGGAGTCTGCCTGTGAAATACTTGGGAGTTCCGCTCATATCCACCAGGCTATCCCACACTGATTGCCAACCACTACTTTATAAGATTATTGCTGTGGATTCGCCGTGGACCAAGAGATCCCTTTCCCTTTAAGGGTAGGTCAGTCACGATATCCTCGCCCTATAGTATTCAAACGTATTGGTGCAAAGATGTTCATCATCCCTAAGTTTACATTTTAAGATCAACGATTCTTAATCTGCTTCAGGGCCTGAAAGCACGCTAACGCCCGATTTAGCCAAGGTGGGTCGGGTCTATACGCCACGCCACATCCTGCACAGCCACACAAACCAAAGAAACTATCATCATAAAACGGAAGCCAAAGGTTTTTCGTTTGTTGTACATTTCTTTGTTGTTTTGGTGGGCTCTTACCTTTTAGTAATAAATTCTTACTTATCAAAAAAAAAAAAAATGTTTGGTTTAAGTGGGGTGAAGAGCAAGAAAAAGCATTCCAATTTACTTCCTTTACCTAACTTGGCAAAAAAAATTTGAGGTTGAATGTGATGCTTCAAGTTTAGGTATTGACCCAGTTTTTATGCAAGAAGGATTGACTAACAGATATTTTAAATGAAAAGTTGGCTGGGCAAATCAAATACCCTGTACTTATGACAAAGAGTTGTAGGCTGCATTGGTTCAGCCTTGGAAACTTGGCAACATTATTGGGCCTAAGGAATTTAGGGACTACATCGACCATGAGTCCTCAAGCATTTTGAAGCACAACATAAGTCAATAAGAGACATGTTCGATGGATGGAGTTCGTGGAAACTTTTCCATATGTCATCTATTACAAACAAGGTAAGAAAAATATCGTTGCCGATGCTCTTTCACGGAGGTATGTCCTAATCTCTACTCTTGATGCTAAATTGCTTAGTTTTGAACACATTAAAGAATTGTATCCTTTGGACCAAGATTTTCGTGAAGAATATGCTTGTTGTGAAAAAGTAGCCTATGACAAGTTTTTTAGACATGAGGTGTTCTTGTTTCGGGAAAATAGGTTGTGCATTCCTAATTCTTCCATTCGATTTATTGAGCGAGGAGTCTCATGGGCGGAGGATTGATGGAACATTTCGGGGTAGCTAAGACTTTGTGGGTTTTGCAAGAACACTTTTATCACACACATGAAGCTTAGATGTCGAGATAGATTTGTGTGAGGTGTATCACATGTAGGCAAGCTAAATCTCGAAAGTGCAACCCCATGGATCAACAGTATTACCACCACTTCCTCCTATTCCCGCGAACCTGGTCGATCTTTCAATGGACTTTCCGTTAGGCCCACTAGGACTAAACGCAGGTAGGATTATATTGCGTGGTCGTGGATGTGCTTTCAAATATGGTACATGTTATCCCAAGTCACAAAACGGATGGTTCGTCTCATGTCGCCAATCTATTCTTTTGGGAGGTTGTGCGATTGCATGGTAAGCCTAGGACAATTGTTTCGGATAGAGATGCAAAATTCTTGAGTTACTTTTGGAAGACCTTATGTTGTAATGCCTGAAACTAAGTTATTATTTTCAGACTACTTGTCATCTACAAACTCATGGTCTACTCAAGGTAGTGAACATAACTCCATCTACTTTGTTGAGGGCTATCATTAAAAAGCATAGCACAAGCACCTTGAAGGCATTTCTTGCCACACATGTTGAGTTTGCTTATAATCGTATTTCATACATTCTACCACTAAATTTTTTCTACTTTTTTAGATCAGATATATGGTTTTAATCCATCAGCCCCTTTGGATTTATCTCCTTTTTTTTTTTTTTTTTTGGATAAGTAAGAATTTATTACCAAAGGGACAAAAGCCCAAAAAACAACCAAAACAAAAACAAGAAGCCCAAGGCCCACAGAAAAACTTAAAAACTGATGCACTTCCTTTAAAACATAGGAGCGGCATCACCGATACAAAAACACCCGATAAAACAAAGACAATCTGAAGTAAAAGCCCACATCTTGGGCACAGGCCACACAACAACCAAAGAAACGGGAGCAACCCCCAAAAAACCCAACACAACAAGAGCCAACAGCCCACAACCCGGGCACAGGCCACACAAAAACTAATAGAAAAAATCGGAAACACTGCCCACATCCCGGGACCAGGAAAAGACACCAAAACCAACCCACATCTGAGCACATACACCAACCCACATCCGGGCACAAGCACTACATCACTCCATCCTCAAGCATCTCCGGTGGACCTCAAGATAGCACGGGGGAAAGACCATCTCTCGCACATAGCTCTATTAGCAGGGTTGTCAGCAACATTCTGGAAGCTTGTGATTCTAAGCCTGACATCATTACAAATGAGAGAGAAAATAGAATCAACAGAAATTAAAGTGTTGTCATGGACTCTAGCATTCCTCTGTCTCCACAAGTGATATATGGTAGCTCCCCAAGCAATCCTCTTAGGCGATAGAGCAAAAAGGAGCTGTACTTACACCTTGGGCCACCCAACGAAATTCGTTCTCCCACCTCCTCGGTAACCTGAATTGCCCACACAGCCTAAGAACCCTCATCCAGATACCGGATGTGACCTAGCACTCAAAGAATAAATGGTTTCTATCTTCAACATTGGGTCTTGTTGTAAAACACAAGAGATAGGAATTGATGAGGTCCTATCAAGGAGCCTGTCTCAGTAGATAGTCTGTCATTGATCACTAGCCAGGTTAAGAAGGTGTGTCTTTTAATAGCTTGAGAGAACCACACTACCGCATGCCAGTGAACAAGAGTCCTTCGTGGCCTGAAGGAGTTCCAAGCATAGCTCACAATAAATACACCGGACAGAGACTGTGTCCAAGAAATAACATCCTCTCTAGAGGTATCCAGAAGGTAGTCCGAACAACTGTTCTTAAGTGTTATGAGATCACCCGAGAGATGAATCGGGGCCACTACCTATTACCATCCATGACAGAAACAACGCTAGCATTCCTATGAATGGCGGAGTCATACAGGATCCTTTCCCCAAAAAGAGGAAGGATAGGCCCTAGGGGGTTCCAAAAATCATGCCATAAAAAGGTCCCGATACCATTACACACTCTATGTCTGATAAAGGGTCTCACCCTATCCCTCAATTGAAGAATCTTCTGCCAGCTCCAAGAACATCCCCAGGGACCTCGGCGGCTCCGCATACCGGCCGCCCGCCCCCAACGAACCTCCCGCACCCAAGCCACCCAAATAGAGTCCTTCCTATAGAACAAATTCCATATGTGCTTCATGATGGCTACATCATTCCAATCCTTAACACGACGTAGCCCAAGACCCCCCTCCTCCTTAGGAAGGCAGAGCGACTTCCAGCTCTCAGGGCATTCACATCCTTGCCCAACCACAGAAACCCACTAAAAATATGTTCGATCTTATAACATGTGAACTTAGGGATGATGAACATACTGCACCAATACGTTTGAATTCTATAGAGAACTAAGGATATAAGCTGTAGCCTACCCGCAAAGGATAGGGATCTACTGGTCCACGACTAAATCCTGGCCATAATCTTATCCAGAAGAGGTTGGCAGTCCGAATGGGACAGCCTCGAGGAGATGAGCGGAACACCCAAGTATTTCACAGGAAGACTCCCCATACTGAAACCCGTCATGCTAAGGATAGTAGCTTTAACACTGTCATTAACCCCAACCAAGAACACAAAGACTTCTTTGTTTATTAACCCATTCCAGTAGAATGCCTTGAACTTTTGCCAAATTTCATCCAAAGCAATTCTCACACTAGTCACATTTCCTTTCTCGCGAAAAGAAAATATATCACGTAGCTAATAAGTGAGAGATTGATCGCTTACTCGGGTGGAAATCAAAACGCTAGATGGAGAGCCGCCTGGAAAAGTGATGCAGCATCAGAAGGGGCTTCATAGCAATAAGAAACAGAAGGGGGATAAAGGGTCCCCTTGATCGAACCCCTCTTACAGCAAAAAACCCGTAAGCTCACCATCGACACATATAGAAATCGCTGAGAGCATGCAAGCCCAATGCACCCAGAAGGCTAGGAGGGAGTGCCCATAAAAATATAAATGTCCAAGATGCAAATTTCCATCTTATGTGAGTCACAGTCTTCTTGAGATCAATCTTGAGGAGCACATCTAGGCCCAAAATCAGTTGCAAAGAGGTTTTTCATCAACTCCCGAAAGGGAGGAGAAGTTGCTCCACTAAGCAATACTCGTGAACAAAAGCCGCCTGAAATGGACAAATTATATCAGGAAGGCACCGCTTAATTCTGGCCGCAATAATCTTCAAGATGCATTTGTAGATAGTATTGGCGAACATGAGATGACGATAATCAGCGCATTGAGCTCGATTAGGCACTTTTGGAATCAAGGCAATAATAGTGCAGTTGATCTCACGAAGCATACACCCCAAGCTGAAAAAGTCTGCCACCGCATCACTCACCTCACTCCCAACAATGCTCCAGGCCCTTTTGAAGAAGAGGGAAGAGAAACCATCTGACCCGGCCTTTGCATTGGCCGGGAGAAAACAAGGCATTCTCTGGATCTCCTCATGTGTAATCTTGCTATTAAGAATATTCAGATGCTCGTAGGACTAAAACCAAACCATCCAAGGGCACGCGATCATTGACCGAACTTAAGCATGTTAACAAAATCGATTGGAAATGCTTATTGGAAATGCTTAACAACCTCTGTCGATAGTAACCGGGTCCTCGGATCTGCAGCCATTCTCAGCGTGGCCAGTTTGATAGAGTTCCTCGAATTCCTGGCTAGCAGTTTGTGGAAGAAGTTAGAGTCGATCTGACTTGAGCCAACTAAGTGCGGATTTACATTTGGAAACCCTCTTCGCAAGAGGCAAATCATGGAAATTCTCTTTAAACACACCTTCTCGACCTCCACAAAGCAAAATGCATTATCGGGTTGACAAGCGAGATCGAGCAGGCACGTCTACGGGGCCTCTCCTTCCTGACCTTCTCTGGGAACATTAGCAAACTCATGAAAGTTGAAAGCTTTAAGGCGAGATTTCACACATCTAAGCTTCCGAGTTAGCCTGTACATGGGAGTACCATAAACTTCAATATTCCACGCATCCTTAACCATGTCAAGGAACTCAAGATGGTCAACCCATAAATTAAAAAATTTAAAGGGACTTCTCTTCTTAGGGCATGGGTCCAAGGAATTATTGAGATCTTGTCCAATGAGGCGTGGTCGAGCTTGACCAGGGTTAGCTTCGATCAGCATTCGACGTGTCAGGCGCACTCATTATGAGGAACGATCCAGCTTCTGGCTAAGGGTGATCACCATACTGCGGTTTATCCACGTGAACAAAGGCCCAAGGAAAGGCATATCGATAAGCTCCAAGTTGAAAAGGCACTCATGAAACTCCTCCATAGCCGTATTAGTATTCATATTACCCCCAATCTTTTCACTAGCAAATCTGGTTGTGTTGAAATCACTTATAAAGGCAGTCTTAGATCCCACCGGCGGCCTTTTCATTGCGGATGACTCCAAAGCACTCTCACAGTCAATCGATTTATTAGAGGCATAAATAAGCGGAAACAAGGGCCTTATTATCGGCGAGGGCGGTTATGTAACACAAAATTGCTTGGTCAGTGCAGAGCGAAGCAACAATGCTAACAACCCTAGGGTTCCAGCACACCCAAACCCTACCAAGCGACGTATGCTCATAGTTATGTAGTAAATCCCATCCAGGAAGGATGGAGTTGAAAATTCTGTCCTTATTGGGCTAACACGAGTCTCAGGGATACGAACCTTGGCCCAGAAGTGGACCTAACAAGCGTGCTCTGATTCCTTTTGCTTAAGGATCATTCGGTCCTAATATTCCTGCTTGGCTTCTGTAATCATGAGAAAAGGCTATACTCTTGTCATCCACCTGCTTAGGATCACGGTTCTTTTTTTTCAATCTCCTGAGTTTGCTCTTGGACAGAGGCAGAGGCAAAGGAGAAAAGTCCAATTCATCAATTCTCTTGACTTGTTTGAATGTATCACAGTTGGGTGACATATCAGAAAAATCTGCTGTGTCAGGGATCACAGAACTAGTAGAGGCCAATTGACCCACTTTATCCAATGGGGCCAATACTTCACTGATGGCTAGATACTCAAAGGTATTAGCAAGCCGCTTGTGCAACGCATCTCCCCCATTCTTTTCAACCCTACTCTTGGTGGAAGTCACCGGGGGAACTCCATACGGACAATCCGTAATACTATCAATAACACTATCCAGACCTTCATTCGGCTCATTGCCCGACTTAGGAACATTATTATGATGTCTAGAACTAGAATCAGAATTTACCTTCTCACGATTACCGTGGTTTGCTCCCTTGCTACTAGAGGGGTTGGATCTATCAGGAACCGGTTTTGTGTTTGTTGCCTTAGAGAAAGGGCAGTGCATGGTCTTATGGACAAAAACCTGGCAGTGGGAGCAACTGTGGGGAACCCAAGGATATTCAATTCTAACAGTGGTGTATTTGCCGTTTCCCAGTTAGGGAATTCACTATTCAAGTCCACCTCAATGCAGATTATAGCAAAAGATAATTAAAGTCAGATTCTCGATAAGTGAGTCCGTATCGAGGTTTCCCAAGCGCACCTTGTAATGTAAGACGGTGTTTGTCAATATTCGAGGGAATATTGTAGAATTTCACCATACCGTGAGAGAGGTGAAATTGGATGTTGAGCATCTCCATCCACAGTTTTGCCACACACGGGAGGATAATTGGTCTCCATGATATCATGGACGGAAGAAAGCTCAATACCCAATCCCTTGCATCCATGTCCATGAACTTGAACAGATATAGACCATTGTCCGTAGTGGAGATTTCAGGCATCTCATGTTTCCCCCATAATTTATCTACCACAGCTCTCACCACATGTATAGGTAACCTTTTATCAAAAAATTGACCAGCGGGGCACCGCTACATACTCACGCCTTGAGCAGCACCGTCGGGAGGGTTATCACAATCCATCCACACAGTGGGATCGAAAGAACTCGAGGCGTGGTGCCGGCAGGCGAAAGCAGTTTTTCCATGATTTCTTTGGGCTATCTCACTGTTACACTTTATTTACTGCGTACCCCATTCCCTAGCCTCCTTGTTACCCTCGGTCCGACTTCATGTCCACATCGCCAGCGCCCCAGTTATCACTATGGCTCAAATCACCAGCCGCCGGCATCGGGGACCCAAAACACGCAATCCGTTCCACAGGGGACACAAAACCACCAGAAACGGGCTTGGATTTCTGTTCTCCAGACCGATCCGAACAGTACAGTAGGTCAGACCCAAATCGCGTACCTCTCCGAGAACCACTTGTCGGCGTCGGCAGATCGACGTCTTTCCTGGTAGTCATAGTTGCCGGCACCTTAACGCCCACGACGGCACCTAACGAGCGACCACCATTTCCGCCTTCGAACAGATCTGAAGTGCCAAACTCAGAACCATTCAAGGCCAGTCCCAAAGCTCCAGCCATCATTGCCGGCACCGTGAGAACGCTGGACGATTCCGTCGCCGGCGAAGTCATGACGCCCTCTTTTGGACCATGTAAAACCACCAACCGGCGCTGAATCTGGACTTGAGACTCAGGGCCACGGTCAGATATCTCAAGATCAGTTTAGGCATTTCAATGCGACCTGGCCCGGGCCATAAGTACGGCCCAGAAGGGTCAGGGACTTCTTGGCGAAACGAGGGGCGAGTCCGCTCAGCGATAGACGGCTTCACGGTGGCCATAAGCTAAGTCCTGCACCACACCCCGCCGGAAGAACGGGACTAGCCCACAATATTTAGTCCCTGCCATTTAGACTTGATCTCACTTACCAGCTGAGAGTGGCAAGATCGTGGGGAGTCTCAGAGAACCTTCATGTCTAGGTTTTCTTTATCTCCTTTGCATGCGAGCATGTTAATCTAGATGGAATAAAGCGAATTTGTTAAGCAGTTCATGAGACGGCAAGACTTTCAACATTGTGAAGGATTGAACAATATACGAGCAAACTGACAAAGGATGCTGATGTCTTTGAACTCGAAGATTGGGTTTGGGTGCACATGCGCAAGGAAAGATTTCCCTCACAAAGGCGATCCAAGTTGCTCCTAAGGGCAATGGTCCTTTTCAAGTCTTTGAGCGCATCAATGACAATGTATACAAGCTAGATTTGCCCGGTGAGTATACTGTAAGTGCTACTTTTAACGTCACTGACTTAAGTCATTTTGATGCAGGTGACGATTTGAGGAAAAATCATTTCCAAGATGAGGGGAATGATGAAAGCATGGCTAAGGAATGGAGTGTGGACCTGCTTGAAATCCCACTAGGTCCTATGACCGCGAGCCGAGTAGAGATTCAAAAGCCTTCTTGTTTTAATCCGAGATGCCCACGTGGAAGAAACTCGCGTGTTCAACTCCAAAAAGAAAACAAAGATGGTTCATGCATCAAATTAAATCTGGACTTGGACTAAGAGCCAAGGCGTTTTTGACTTGTTGATTTGTTGCTATTTTGGAGCTGATTTGCTGTATATTTGGCGTTGATTTGGTGCTGATTTTCTGTTTATTTATTCCAAATTGCAGCTGATTGATTCCCAAGCCTTATCCTAGAATTATCTAGTTTCCTTTTTTTTGCTTCTCCTCATGGACATTTTTTTTAGTGTGTTACTTTAGGAAAAAGTATGTTAGTTTCCTTTCTTGTTTTTGGCCAAATATTTACTTTCCTTGTGGCCAAATATTTAGTTTCTATTCTTCATATTTTTGGGCCTATTTATGGAGAAACTGTTACCCTACATTCTTCAAGTTTTTAAGCATTAATAAAATTGAGAGTTTAAATTTCTCTTTGGTTCTTAAAAGAACTCTTTGAACTTATCGGTTATTCTATGTGTTCATCAAGACTTATCAATCGGATCTCCATCACCTATTGTGACATCCTCACATACCAAGGTTCTTGCTTCTCTATAAGCAACGGGTCGAGGGCTTCCATCTAAACAAATACTAAAGCGGTTCTTCCAAGCTAATCCGATCACGGGTCTCCTCACAAGTTGACGGGGTTCGTATCAAATCACATCACCTGCATATCACTTCCATACATCATTTCATTCATGTCAATGTATCATACAAGCATATATCAACATTCACATGCAACATGTCATTCTATGTTCAAGCAATGACACACACAATCAAGCCATGTAATGCCCATTTGCACATATTGACATCCACACATGTCACTCTTAGCTAAGCAATGACACTCAAACAAGTCATACAATGGCCCCTAAAGGAATCTGCAAACATTCACAAACCCGGCCTCGAAATCGACCCTAAACAAGCAATATCAGGCCATAACATGACTACTCAGGCTTGCCTAAGAGAAGCTCTCCCTTCGCCTAGGAAAAGTGGTTCGCCTAGGCGAACCAAAAAGTCCTCAATTCCTATTCTCGGGCTCGCCCAGGCAAGCACACCTTCGCCTAGGTGAAGAACTAATCTTCCCTGAGAAGATTCTTGCCTTCGCCTAGGCGAAGAAACATCGAGCATAACCCAAAAATTCGAGTTTCTCTTCGCCAAACAGGCCCTTAACCGAAAAACCCTCTTTTCCCGACCCAAAGATGGAAAATAAACCAAGTAGGAAGAATTCCCTACCTCTTGGAGCGTAAACACACTGGTAGGAAGCTTCCTCAACCCGAAAATTTCGATCCCCCGAAATCTCCCTTCTTGGATCTTCGGTGAAATCCTTCTTTCTAGGTACCCACGCATACCCTTCGTCGATGTAATGAACTTTCGTTCTTAGCCCGATGAAAACCGACCAACGGAACTCCGTAGAACATGGAACGAAACTCCGTAGATCATGGAACGAAACTCTTGCCTCTCCTCTTCCCCTCTTCTCTCACTCTCTTGGTCAAACAAGGAAAATAGGCCTTTCCTTGCCCTAATTCCACTTTTGTTCTAACTTAAGTTCAAGTTAGATGTCTGGCCCATGTCGCGCCATGTGTCCACCTTCAATTGGATCCAATTTTGGCCCGAAGCTACTCATTCCGTCTTAGTTAAAGTTCAAATCATATCCCATGAACTTAACTCAATTCATTTCCCAACCTCCAATATTTTCATAAACATTCGTCTATAGAGTCCTTTGGACATCCATCGCCCAGCGTGGTCAGGCTACCTCGGGGGTGAAGTCGTTTGGGTAAGATTACGAAAGGCGAATTCAACGATGAAGTGCATTTGATCATCAGATCCAGAAAAATTTTCAAGTTTTATTTTGTGCTATTCGTGATTGCAGCTTTACCCTTTCTCAAAAAATTCAATTTTTCTCGGGTTTTCCAATGTTCTTCACTTAGTCCGGCTCAAAATCCTTCTTCGGGCACTAGTCCAAGCTAAACTTGTTACCCTTTACAATGGGTGTCGGGCTCGGTGAAAAATCTTTCATTCAAAATCTCTCTAAAACTTTGTTGATATAGGTCTCTTAAGACAAACCTAGAATGCCTCAAAATCTTTCTTGATGGATCTAAATGCCAATGACATAAGAGATCTCACTCCTATCCTTAATATCAAAGTTCTTTGAGAGATTGTTTCTATGAAAACCCGGATAAATTTGAAATTTTTCATGAAACGGTAAATTGTCGCTACAGGCTGCAAACCTGGAACTTCTCTAGATCTTGGATGACGAAAAGGACCTCATTGTTGGATTCGTCTCGCAGAATCTAGTTATCCGACCAAATTGCGTTGGATTCCAAGAAGGTCGGAATTCTTCTGCATTTCCGTGCAAAATGTATGATGTATGAGGACATGTAGCATGATGCCACATGCCACCAAGCCCATGGCATAAGGGCCATGTGTACGACCACATGACCTCATGCCTGGGAGAAAGAGTGAGGGTCCCACACCAATTTGAGTGGGAAAAGATTTCGATGGATGAAATAGAAAAAGAAAGAAAAAGAAAGGAAATAGGGAGAAGGAAAATGGAATAGAAGGTGTGCGTGGGGAGAGGAGAGGAAACTAGAATAAGAGAAAAAAAAAAACAGAAACAATGAGAAAAGAAAAATGGAAAGGAAGAAGAAAAGAGAAGAAAAAGGAGGAAGAAAGAAAAGAAAGAGGAAAAGGAAGGAGTGTCGCGCAGTGAGCAGACCCGAACGGTGAAGAACCCTGAACGATTTTGCCTCACTTCGGGGTGAATTATTTCATTGTGTAGTCCGTTTTTGGTTGTGGGAGGGTTATGGACAGAGTATATGAGTTCCCAAGACCATCGAGGCCAAACACGGTGTCTCGGAACTAAGCAAATCTGGGCATAATGGAAACGTATGTCTGACTCTGACTCACCTCGCAAATCGTGCAAGGCATAACTTCGAAGGCCGCTACCCTATCCTAACTTCGATTTAGAGCGCTTCTGACCCTTACGTAAAAGCTCGTTGAGTCTAGAATTTCACAGATGGCGCCGCTCACCAAACCGTGGCTGAGCAAGCAATGGTCAAAGAACGCTTAGGAGGAACTAGCCCCGTTTTTTTAAGCTCAAACTGCTTTGGGAACGGATTGTATCTAAACAGGCCACATATGGCCTAAGTAGAAAATACATTAATTTGTGATATTTACAAAAAAGTCGAATTTCGGATTAAATCTAGATTTTCCATGTTAAGTATGGCCGCATTTATGTACAGAGGATGACTAATGTGTGTATCATCAGAATTGAATAACATGTAATGTGTGATTTAAATGTTGCATGTGACACGTAGCGTACATGTAACATGAAATGACACTTGCATTGCATTTATGCACGAGGCATCATGACATAGTGGAGCATGGGAATGACCGTGGCTCTAATAGTTCGATGGTACATCAAGAACGCAAATGACTTTCGGAGATTGTCCATAGTACATGAGTCCTTTCGTGGATTGATTAGCGAAGTTACTGTTCACGATCCCTTCAATGTTCCAAATGGACCAATTATAAAGTCAAGATTAAGAAGACTATATGAAGCAATGGCCGGGCCGATAATCCACTTGTCGACTTGGACACCCAGTTAACAAGACTTCTACTTTCAAGATGGGCTTCAATAAGGAGGGAGTAGAATTAATTAATCTGATTCCAACAACTGAAGAGTTGGGCTAACTTGTTAATTAGGGTTAGTCCAAGGGTTATATATATAGGACATTATGCTATTGAAAAAAAACAACTTTGATGATTGATATTCTGAAAAATTTCAGATTGAGATAGTTGAGTTTTCTCTTCTTGTTTTTTAATGAACTTTTGAACTTATCAAAAAAATGTTTCTTTGTGGCATTCACCCATCAAATCTGAGTTCTTGAAACGAGTTTTCATTGGGTTCTTGAAGCAAGATTTCAGCGGGTCCTTTGGACAAAAGCTCAACTGGTTTAGAGATTCTTCAAACCTTGGTTTTGTTCTTATCATGAGAGAATCAGCACGCGTATTATATTTAGGAGCCGTTATTCGCAGTAAATTACCTTACCGCAGTGCTTCGCCGAAATGTGAAACCTTTTGTGATATTTCAGCAGTTGTTTTCGCGTTTCGAATTCTTATTACTGTTTGACTTATGCTGCTTTTTTGCAGCAGCTTATTTTCCGCCGTAGTTGCTTATTTACCTTAAAGTGTGCTTTTTTGTTGTAGCGTAGAGTTTATTTTCTTTGTAGCATCGCTTTCGCATTTGGTGTTATTTTGCGCATTTTGTATTTATTTGCCCATTTTTTATTTTTGAGTTGGCTGTTCTCTATATTGGTGTTTTAGCTTTACAATAGACAGCCTTCATTTTTCTGTATAGCTTATTTGTTCATTTGCCGCAGTGGAGAGTTTGTGCTACTTTATTGCTGCTGATTTGTTGTTGTGCTTTGAGCTCTGTTTTTTTTTTTTTCTGTTGAGGTTAGTAGTAGGTTTAGAAAAAGTATGTTGTTTTTCTAGTTTGCAAATATTTAGTTTTTTCTATTGGCTTGAGCTTAGTATTGAAGGTCTTCACATTCATTATGTACCGAGAGCTTATCTTTTCTTTTGTTTTTCTTAAGAACTTTTAGATTTTTTCGGCAGGCTTGTCTCTGTTTATTTATCAATCAATCTTTCATGCTGATTGTGGAGTTCTCTATTCCATAGACTTATCAATCTATCTCCATCACCGATTGTATGCCCTCATATACCAAGGTTCTTGCTTCCTTATAAGCAATGGGTCAATGTCATCCATCCAAGCCGAATACTAGGATTCGCTTCTGAGCTAATTCGATCATGGGTCTCATAAGTTAATGTGGTCTCAGATCATCACTCTGCCACCTGTTTTCACACAATATATTTGGCTTTTTTTTTTCAAATTTGACCTCACTCTTACCTTTTCTCAGAATTTCTTTAGTTCTTTTTGAACTTCATCAAACAAATCAATTTTTTTCCGCAAATCAATCAAACCCTACCAAAGGACAAAGTTGGTATGCCATCAAATATTCAAGTCTTTACTGCATAAGTAACAAAATAGGGACACTCAAAATTTCATTTTTTCACTCACTTTTTTTTGTTTTATATTATGGTGGGGACTTGATTTCCAACAACTGGAATAATAATATACTTAAAAAAAAATTTATGCTTTTTTTTTTTTTCCGGCTTCTAGACTTTTTTTTTTTTTTAACCGATTTCTTTTCCTTTACTTTCCTTTTTTTTTTGTTTTTTTTTTTTTTTTGTAACTGGGATGGACTCGCCTACCGAAAAAAAAAAACACAAAAATTATATCCGATCAAGAATGAAGAAAATCGACTTGGGATGGAGTAGATATTAGGTTGTGACTAAAATTGGGATTGAACGAATTTAGAAGGTATGGACTCAAGATGGTCTGACAAAGAAAAAAAAATAATAATAATAATAAAAGACAGGTGGCAAACCAAAATAGGAACCCTGCTCGATACTCAAATGATACGAACCCCGTCAACTTGTGTGAGGAGACCTGATCGAATTATTCGGAAGAACCGCCTCTAGTATTCGCTTGATGGATGACCGCACCCATTGCTTATAAGGAAGCAAGAACTCAGAGTAAGGAGGACGCCGGCCAACGGCAGACGGAGATCCGATTGATAAGTCAAGGAATGAAGACGCCACAATCAACTATGAAAGACGATTGATAAGTCGTATAGGGATGAACGCTTAATGGAAAAATCCGATAAGATCAAAAGTTCTTAAGAGAACCAAAGAGAAAAGATAAACTTCGATTTTTTATTAATCTAATGTGTAGAATTAGATAACAAGCCTTTAAATAGGCCCAAAATACTAAGAAAAGAAATCCAAATATTTTACCAAAACCAGAAAGGAATCTAACATACTTTTCCAAACACTACATACTAAAAACATCCATAGGAGAAAAGGAAACTAGATAACTTTTTAGGGACAAGACTTGGTGTAATAAAAATCAGCAGCAAATCAAAGAAAACAAATCAGCCTTCCAAATAGCAAGAAATCAGAACAAATCGCCTCCAAAATAGCAAGAATCGTGAACAATCACCGAACAAATCAGCACCAAATCAGGAACAAGTTAGCTCCAAAATAGCAAAGCAAATCAGAACAAATCATCACAAAATCATAAAGAAATTAACACCAAATCTGAAGCTTAATCTTTTCGTAAAGAAATAGAAACCTCATTTTCCTAGCAAAACACACTTCTTAAATTAAATAAAGCAACTTCTACTTTGACTTGAGAATAAATCTTCTCTAAAAAAACAACTCTAAATCAAAATAGTAACAAAATTCAAAACACTTGAAACGTAAATATATTCTTCCGCGTCCATGCTCACACACTTCCAATATGAATTTTCCATAATTAAGATTGAATTCCTAATGAATCTTCTAGAAGCTCCTGCATCATGGATCCTTTGTGCTTTGATTCTCATCAGATCATTAGGTCAACGTATTTATCTATTACTTGGTTTTTTTTTTCTTTCTTGGGGTTTGAAGAATCAATCTGGACAGGGTTCAAAAGCGATTTCTCATGGGTTCACGCCACAAGATTTTTAACTCGACCAAAGTATCGTGACGGAGATTGTCACAAGATTGTGAGATCAACCAAAGTTACGCATCGAGATTACGTCCACAATACTTTAGAGGTCAATTTCAAAGTACTGATCAAAGACTATCCACACTATATCTCGAAGACCGTCCAATAAAAAAAATAAAATAAAAAGATTTTGTTTTGAAAGGGTCACAATCTTAACCCATGACGGTTTTTCACACTTGGCATATGCATGTGTGAGGGAATCAGTGAGGACTCGGGATTGGGTCATGATTGGTTGCATCTTATTCATGACATGTAGGCATCAGGTGTGTCATTATGTAACTAGCATTGCATGTGCACTTAGATGGGGAGTAGCCCTTGTAGGAGATATATTTATTGGGCTTTGCTCACCCCATCATGGGATCACCCTTTCAGGTACATGAGAGACAAACGCCTTCGAGGCCGTGAGTATGAAGAGGGTCGGGCTATGACCTTGAACACTGTGTTTGTAAAATATATTGGGACAACTGCTTTGATATATTTGTTTGCAAAGAGTTGTATATCAAACTCAGGCCAATAATATGAGAAGTTGTATGTTTGGTAAGAAAATATAAAGAAATGAGTCCCTGAATGGATTTAACAAATAAGGACATCGGATCATCCGATGCTCACTAATATTCTGCTGACAAGTTGTCAACCGACCCCTGGTTAGTGCCGTAGAGCCACCTCACATAGCAACCCTGTAACGACCCGTACCAAATAATACAAGTTTTTAAAACGTTTGACCAAGTTTGACCAACAACAAGATGTGGGCCCAAGTTGACTCTTTTCTTTCAAGGATGAAGAATCTTGTGTTGACTAAGACAACCATTTCATAGGCCCCCTGTCGATAATGAGTTCTGTTAGACTCAAGGTCAACGTTAAAAATCGACTTATGGATAAAAAGTTAACCCTGGGAATTCAAACAGCTTATTTTTTAGTAGTGTCCAACCGCTTAGGGTTTTTTACCCTCGAAAAGCGACCCTAGGCTCTATATAAACCTAGTTTTGCGTGCCAAATAGAACCCTAGCCCCAACACACTCATTTTGAGCTCCAAAACCCTAGAGAAATTCTCCAAAACCTGTGGACCCCGAACTGGGTCATTTTGAACCATTTTTTAGGTTGTACCGGGTTGGCCATGGGGGACGCTCCTTCCGCCACCACCTTGCTACACGCCGCCAAACAGGAGGAGCCCACTAATGAATCCACCATCACCGTGAAATTTCTCACCCAACCGCTGGTCGGACACGCCTCTGACGTGCAGTTTCAAACGCGCGCAACCGCCACGATGGGTCGTCGGATTTCGTCATTTTTCGGCCATTTCAGGCCGACCCATACCTCCATCCCCCCATTTTTGGACCCTCTGAACTCATTCCCATGGTCCTTTTTCGCATATTCCCCATCGCGCTTGAAATATACCACTAAAACAAGTTTATCGATCGTCGATCAAGTTTTCCGCCAAACATGTTATAAACTATTGGACCAAGGTAAGGGTACCGGCTGGTGTTCTTGGTCTCTTGGGCTTTCCGTTGATATAAAGTTTGTAATTCTGGAAGTCGTTTAAGCTAGTTTTCCATTTTTGGGTCACTTAGTAATTACCAAAAGGTTTTGGACCGAAATTGGACAAACAATGTAAATTAATAAATTTAGGCAAAATTGAAGTTGGACAGTGAAATGGGATATTTTGGGTGGAGTTACAGCTGTCTAATTTGAAAATTAGCCTCCGGGTGAAAAGCCCCAATTTTGGATACCGGGTCTATAGGACACACTATATAATTGGACCCGTCGGAGTCCAATTTAGATAGTTTCATAGTTCTAAAAATTATCCTAAGACATTTGGGGCATCCCAATGTCTTTGGTTTAGTTAATGGAGCCTAAATAGAATTGTTATTATATTACAGGCACTCACGCCGAATCAAGACGATCCTCGTGGTGGGAAGGCACTAGAGCAAGATCTATAAATAATGAAATGCATATGATGTTTAAAATGCTTTGGGGTATTATTATGATATATAATTGTGGTTAATTATTATATATATATAACTTATTTGATCGAACGGTTGATTATGTGAAATATAATTAATCGTTTATATAAACAAGTTATCATTTCATATGGATTTGTCAACATTTTAAATATTTGGAAATTTTGACTCGGAAGTTCATGGATAAATTGGTGGTATTCAAACATTTTGGTACATGGATTGGGGTTTAAACCATTTGAAAAAAAGTTATTGATTTAAGAAATGATTTTGAGATTTTTGTGAATGATTATAATATATCGTTGAAAGGTTTATTAGTTGCCACTATGATATCGGGTTTACCCAAGGTTTATTAGTTGCCACGTGATGTCGTTTTTTTTTTTTTTTTTTTTTTTGATAAGTAAGAATTTCCAAAAAAGGCCAAAAGCCCAACAAAAATCAATACAATACAAGAAGCCACAGGCCTCTAGAAATCTAAAACCTAGGGATGAAGACCCTAAACCATAGGAAAGGGCGACAGCCCGAGACAAAATCACCTGATAAACAGCAAAAACCAAACCAATGGCTGAACCCACAAATCACGTAAGCGCAACCCCAAATAACCACAAGCCCATCCCGCACGCCACATAATAAAAACACCGAGAATGCCATAAGCAACCGAAAGCTAAAGTGTACTCTACAAACAAACCACTGTGCCACAACCCGACAAAGTAAGAACAAGAACACCACGCCCACACCCCGAGCGAAGAGAATCAGACACCCAACTAGCAAGGTCATAAGTCTCGACCACTATGGCCTAGGATAGAAAGAGGAAAAGACCATCTCTCGCACCAAGATCTGTTTGCAGGATTATCATCAACCAAGAACCCAGATTCTAAGTCCGACCTCACAAGTAAACAATGTGGCAAACATTCTCCGCCAAGTATAGACATTTTCATGGCTCCACGTTACGCTTGTTCCATAAGTGATATATAGTAGTTCCCACGCAATCCCCTCTTTGTAATAGAGATGAGTGATTTACCCTTGGTTCCAATTATCCACACACTATCTCCCGCCCTCTGATTCTAGGAATTCCGCACAACCTTAAGATCCTCATCCAACATTCATAATTTTGAATTTGCACCGGTTAACAAATGGTTCCCCTGCCTTCAACACGCCCTAAGCAGAATAAACATGACATAGAGTTGATATGTCTCATTTGAGGAGCTTGTCTTGCATTCAATCTATCATGGATGACCAACCAAACTATAGTGTGCATGTCTTCTAATAGCTTGGGGAACCATTAATCGAATTGTGCGCCATTTTTCTGTATCTCTCGTCTAACTCGTTCAAAGTCAAGGCTAACAAAGAAAACCCCGGAGGGGCTAGTGTCCAAGAAACAACATCCCTCTCTAGAATCATCAATAGGAGGTCCCCAGCCTATTCTCGATATAGCAATAAGGTCCGCTGAATTTGGCCAGCCGCTCCACCTACCACCAACTATAACCTCCTCGCTACATGAGCGTTCCATGAATAAAGTGAATCATAAAATAATCCGTTCTCCATAACAAGATAGGAGAGGGCCAATCGGGTTCCAGAAATCATGCCATAAGAAAGTCCCAACACCATTACACACCTTGTGTCTTATGAAGGGTCTGACTCTGTCTCTGAGCTGAAGAATTTTCCTCCAACTCCAGGAGCATTTCGAAGGTATCTTAGCACACCACAAACTCCTCTGTCTCAGATAAAACCTTTGAACCCAAGCCACCCATAAAGAATCCTTCCTATAAAACAGATTCCAAATGTGTTTCATAACACTAGCATCATTTAAATCTTTAACTCGACGCAGACCCAAACCGCCCTCTTCCTTTGGAAGACATACAGATTCCCATCTAATCTTTGCACGCCGAGCATTCCCCACTTTACCAGGTTTACCCGAAGGTTTATTAGTTTCCACGTGATGTCGGGTTTACCCAAAGGTTTATTAGTTGCCACGGTGTCGTGAGGTTGGGTTTACCCGACGGTTTACTATGAGTATATGGTACGGTACATTTTTTTTTTGGATAATTAAGAATTTATTTCCAAAAGGCAGAAAGCCACAACCAAAGAATACACGAGCCCAAGGCCCAAGGGAACATTGTTGGTTTCTGAGTAAGGTATAACAATTTCAATATTTATGGTTATTGTATTTTCATGATTATTCACCTACATGACAGGTTATATATATCTTATGCTCAATTTTTATGTTGTGAATAAATTCAGGTTATAAGGTTCTTGATAAAGATGTTGGTTAAATTTTTTTGAGCATGAATTTCATATTGTTGATTTGGGTATAACTTTGGGTTTTGTGAAATAATTCCAAACGGAGAACCTTTACAAAAGAGTGGACGTGAGGTCTTGAGAGAAGAAATTTTCGAAAATAAAACATTATTTTCCTTATAAATTATGCCACTCACTGAGATTTATTATCTCACTTCTATTGCGAAATTGCCTTCAGGTACGCACATCCCCAGAGACTCCATCTCGCGCCAAGCCCCACGTCACCTGCTCAAAGAGCTGGGTGATTCTATCTTATCTATCCGCCTTTATTTTCCATTTGGACTTATGTATTTTCATTGTACCCCAATTCAAACACTAGAATGCTCTAATCTTAGTATTGAACTCATATGAGTTTTTTATCATATGTGTTTGTGGTTATGACCCACAAGAAGATGGGTCGAAGGTTGTGGATTCGAGCTTGCCAGGGTCTTTATTCATATTGAGGTATTACATTAATGTATTATTTTCTTCTTAAAGTTGGGGTTCCATTAGACAATCCCTAGGGGTTGTACAAAGGGGAACTTTAATTAGCGGGACCACCCTAGAATTCGAGGTTTCCTGGCCCAGTCTTGTCAAACCCCATATTTGTTGATAGCAAACTATCATCCCTGTCACACTCGATTTCACGGCGATTTATGTTATTTACCATCTTTTTTTTTTCATCATGAGTCCCTTAACATAGGACTCTTTCAAAATCCAAATTGACTTTGTAATCGTGCCGGGCTGCTCCCCAGCTCTACACACCATATATATCAACCTCAGATTTCCCTCAAAACCTCGAGTCCAAAACTCCACTTGAGTAATCGCCTAGAAACGTAATTAAAACTCAACTCCAGGTCTCAAACATATATATACATATCCCCAGATCGAGAGGTAAGTCCCTCAATGAACCCAAGACTATTCACTCACATCTTGATCAAATAATATTTACACAAAATCCCAAAACTTTCTACAAAGTGTCCCAAACTAATAGCCACAAGCCAAATATACAATGACCCATGATCGATATGAACTGTCAAAAATATACAGTGTGAACCTCCACACAACACTAGATGTTCCTCAAAATGTATGCCCAACCACCAAGATGCTAAGGCCGACGCGACAATTCCCCAAACCCTCCAAAACCCCTCAGAAGTCAAATCCTCAAGTCATGCAACCTAGTCTCGCACTGTGATCTACAGGTGGAGTGGAATAATGGGGGTGAGTTCAACAACTCGCAGGAATCCCATAACAAGCCATGCTTATGTAAAATGATTTCAAAATACAAATAATCGATCATGACCCAAACATGAGCATTTTCAATTAATAGGTTGATGTGGGAAACAAATGGATGCAATACTTCACACCATCTCAATTCCTCATCAACACTCTCGCTTTCACCCGTGGATTCAGCCGATCATCCTCGAACAACGACAAATTGCCGGGACTTACTACCCGTGTGGATATGCCCATCCCGTATAACGACAAATTGCCGACTTACCACCCGTGATGTTCCATTATCCCGTATGGCATCCGTGACCTTCTGGGATTCACAACTCAGTGGACTAGTCATAGTCCTGTCCACTACATCAACCGACTCTCACACAGTCCCATACCCATGTCATGCTTTAAAACAAATTCACAAAGCATTCAACCACATGATATTTAAAACATCATGCACCAATTAATCTAAAGAATTCCATAGATATAAAAACATATACATTTATATACTAGAAAATCACACGCTCGCATGGAATGGTACTTGAATTTCATTAAACCATGGAGAAGCAGTGAGAAGGTTTGGCGTAAGATCCCCACTTTTGGATTAAAAAATCCACAACCCCAAGGAAGTCAAAACCGAGGCTACCCAAAGGATCTCGCAATTAACAAGTCATAAGATTTCTAGCCTCAAACAATCCCGGTTACATAAAATTACCCACTGGCTGACATTACTTCACCACTTAATTCACACATATTCTTATACCTACTAAACATAAACCTTGATCCTTCAAGAGCACTCTCTTTTAGCACTCCATTAATATCAATATTTAACACCCTTATTAGGTAACACAAATAGCACAATACAACACTTGTAATTCTTGTTTCACCTCTATATCCTCAAGACTCCCCTTTTCTTTTTTTTTCTTAACTAGCTCATTTTGACCACAGCCATACACGTTTTATCACTATGGTCTTCTGACCAGAAGTTCCTCCTATCTCTTAGCTTTCCATAGCCTCTAAATCAGGTCATTCGACCTCGAATCAAGAGTTAAGTGGTTTTACACTCAAATTTCCTCGAGACCATTTCTAGGGACAAAATCTCATATGTCTCACTTCACTTTACTTTGACGAAATTATGGGAAACAAATGAGCCATAATTTTGGCCACACTTTCTTTCATGAAGTATTTTTCTCCTATGTGGCTACTTGAGAGGGATTTTGAATCAATTCCATTTGGATCAATATAACTCAACTTATGACTCAAAACAAAGAACTGCTCCAACATGGGACAGTGAATCTGTATCTGACTTTCAACCTCAAATTCAAGGGTCTTATGGTAGATTTTAGTTCCTTGGTTACTTCTAGACATCTGAAGGGCTAGGTTCATTTCTTCTCCAACTGAATCATCCAGTTCGAGTTCTGTAGGGCCAACTTATGGCCAAAACACTGTCATGGGGTCAAGGGGAAAGCTAGACAGCACCTCCCTTGGATACACACACACACACATGCCATCTGCACAAAACTGGTCTTTTACAATTTAGGGTTCCACCAAACACACCTTTCATCAAATCTAGGGTTAGGATGTAATCCCAACAAAACCCTAGAATATAACCAAAGTCCATAAGAAATACAACTAAAGCCTCAAAGATCATGTTTACATACCTTAGTGAACTTTTTCCACCAAAAACCAAGCTTTCCTTCAAGCCTTTTCTCCTCCTTCTCTCTAGCTTCTCTCTAGAACTCTCTCACTTTCTAAATTTTAATTTTCCACTTACTAGCAAGAAGTTGGTCTAGCATCCAAACCAAGAGAAATTGTTTAGTTTGGCACACATGGCAAGCTCTTCTCATGCACTTGCTATGTGTCAAGATCTCCTAACATGCATATATGAGGTGTCAGCCCTCAAGATGCCACATAGCTCACAAGGATATTACACTTAGTCCTCTCCACTAAATGAAGTTTTTCAAAGTGGTCCTTCAACACATGCTTCTAATTACAAACCCTAACAAACCACTAAACTTACCTATCAAGTGATAATTGACCCACATGCCATAAAAATGCAATCTAACACACTTTGCTAATCCTCTAATTAAACCAACCATTAAGATGGGGCGACCGAATCACAATTTAAAATATCATAGGGCATAAGTTGCATTTGCTCCCCAAAAATCCTTACTTTAATATAACAAAACATATACCAGGTGTTACACATCCACATATAAAACAAGAAAACAAATCTTACTCCCACTAACCTTCTGGCATATACAATGATCTATGACATTCTCTTCAAAACCGAATGAAGTGATGACCTTATGAAACTTCAAATACCACTAATAGGATGCTTGTTTTAAACCGTAAATGGATTTATTAAGTTTTCAAAACAAATGATCACCAGCGCTCAAGGAGAAGCCTTTAGGTTGTTTCATGTAAACCTCTTCCTCTAGCTCACCATTAAGGAAACTTGCTTTCACATCCATATGATGCAACTCTAAGTCAAAATGAGCTACTAATCTCATAATAACTCATAGATAATGATTCCTTAATTATTGGGAGGTCAAAAAGCATGAAGAATTGGGAGTTCAACCCAAATTATTGAAGAATTGGATTTGGGAGGTCAAAAAGCATTGGGCCTTAGAAGGCAAAAAAAACGTGGTCAAACTTAGGCAAATCCCTAACGTAGAGCCGTCATATTGATTTTAGAAAGATTTGTCACAAATCTTACAGGATTTGCTTTCGGGATCGTGCCACCTCATCAAACACAAGGTACAATGGTGGAAGAGACTTTTTACAGGCATGACTACGGAACTCCGGCCTGGGCCCTCTTCTACCACATTATGGAGACCGTATCATATATGATTCAGCTATTCATAATAATGCTTGTGTAGCTGAGGTTATTATTAGGGTGGAATCGTCAATCAGAAACCTCAGGATCTTATCTTCCGCTTATCAAGAATACTTGAAAATTAACTATAAATTTCGATGACTCTAGAGATTTTATCTCGTGGACACTTGCTTCTTCTGGGGAATTCACTGTGAACTCAGCTTGGAACAATTTTAGACCAAAGAAGCCTGTGGTCAACTGGCACTATACGATTTGGTTTCCTCAAGCTATCAGGAGACATGCATTCATCTGGCCAAGCCGGCCATTCAGATAGATTGGTTATGCAAGACAAGCTTCTCGTGGGGGCATGACCGACTTATATCATATGTAAGTTTCACGGACTAATGTTGAAGATGCAACTTTCACTTGTTTTTGGTTGCCATCCACCGCTGTATCCTCGGGGTTGAGAGTTTTAAGGCTATAAATGCTAGAACTCCGCTGAATTGGGAGAATGAGTTCTATGGTAATTGTTACTACCAAAGGGAAACCCTTTTTTGTTTCATCACCAAGAGGATTGCATGGGGTGCTACCATCTATCACTTCAGGGAGACACGAATAGTAGAATTTATGAAAATATTTATTATCCAATGGGATGCCATTTTTCATCTCATTTGTAAACTATCGTCGGTAACTGCTTCGTAAGGTGGTAGATAATCCAAGGAATGCAGCTATGTGAGAGATGGTCTTTCCTCTTAATATTCTTTGACATTGGTGTTTCATTTGCTGATGATGGTTTCGTTGCCGGTTGAAGTCCCTCTCTTCGTTGGCCTCAGGGCAGTGTCTTAGCCCTCAGTCAGGCTTCCAAGCCAGGGCTCAGTGGCTCATTCTGTCAGGTGGGTGTCCTTGTTTTGTTTTGCTCTTGGTTGTTATGTTGGTTGTCAATGTTGCCTTCCTCGCCTTTAGGGAGGCTCATTCCGTTTCAGTTTTTCAGCCTTTGGTCCGTATTTTGTTGTATGGCGTTGTTTTGAAATAAATGCCATTTTATCCAAAAAAAAAAAAAAAAAAAGATTTGCTTTTAGGATTCCGCTGTATTTCTTTTAGAAGGATTTGGTTTATTTATTTTGGAAAGTTTGCTTTTAGGAGTTGCTTTATGTAATTTAGAAAGTTTCTTTTCCTAGTTAAAGTAGTGCTTGTTTTATTTGCTTTAGAAAGTAAGTGGTCCTATAAGAGTTCTTCTTATCTTTGAGTAGATCCCTTGAGCGAGTTCGTGGCTTAATCCTAGTGACTTGGTGGCGATGTCTTTGTCCCATTTATCAACTCAACTTATCCATAGTTGATTGTGGCGCCTCACCCATCATCATGTGAAGACCAGAAAACTTTTTTTTTTAAACGAATGACATAGGTGGCTCTTGTCGAGACAAGATGTGCAAAACCCTGTGAAATTTCTAGATCTTGGATGACAATAAATAGATCACGCCTTAGAATCATCTCAGGTCTAGTTGAACCGCATTAAACTCGCCTTAATTCAAAAAATGGGTTTTTCACGTTATTTTGAGATGAACTGCCACCATGAGGTGCCATGTGGCACTTGCATGGGAGACACTTGGCACATGGGTGGGCCAAGTGTCATGCCCTTGTGAATGAATGCATTATAGTGGGATGAGTTTTGGCATGAGTGACACATGCCTTAACTTAGGCCATGTGTCATGCATGTTTGATAACATTTGCCCAGGGGCTAAGGCTCGTGTCGAATGAATCAAGCTTGGTGAGGCTAGAACAACCATGAACTGGGAGGAGAGGAGGGGCTTGTTGCCCTGGCAAGGCTCAGGCTCATGGCCATGGAAGAGAAGGAACCTAAAAATTGAGAAAGAAAGAAAGAAAGGAATAAGGCAAAAAGAGGAGGAGAAGTTTCAAAACTCTATTGTCAGAAAGTTGAAGGATCGAGGACTTGATCCCACACACTACAAGAGGTATGGACCTGCCTATTTGGTTATTTTCTTCTTAGCCATATGGAAATGGCATTATTGAGTTTGCCAGACCCTAATGAAGGAGATTTTGTGTATAGGGTAAATGTTGTAGGGGAGATGCTACTCGGGGCTTTTCTTTCCTTCTAACTCCTCTGATGTTGTCAAATGCCATAACTTGGCCATCACACATCATAAATTGTTATTCAAGTTGTTGGATAACCAGACTAAAAAAGGAGAACATATTCTTTAAAGTAAAGGGCGGTATGTCCAAATTCACTTCCTTTGACTAAAAAAATTCATTCAAATGGAGCTATGTTCAGTTTTCAAATTTGCTTCTTGAAAATTGTTAAAAACAAGGTTTCCAAACCTGCTTTTTCCTTGCTTTTAGATCACTTTTAATTCATGGATTTGGTGAATTATGGGGTCAATCTCTAGACCCGCAAGTATGATAGAATGAGGCTTAAATTCTTAAAGCCATTGCATTGAAGATTTGAAGTGTCACCTCTCGTTAAGAGATGACACCGTGTTTTGAATGTGTGTTCCAAATGTATTCGATTGTGTATTATTTGAGCTTGAACATGGCCATGCTCGCATGTTGGGTGTCAGGACTGAGGTGCTATGTCCCCAACCCTGAGATATACTTTGACATTTACTTGTCTAAGTGATGTTAAGAATTATGGGAATGCATGCTCACATGATGTATTGAATTGAATGTGTGGAATATTAATACACTGCATATATTAAATCGAACTGAATATATGAACTGTTGTATGCACAGACATGAGGTTCATGGTATGCACATAATGTACAACAAATGTCCATGAGGTCATCATACATCAAGATGAGTCAGCATGTTAAGCAATAATTGTATTATATCAGGTACAAGAAACACTACATTACATGGGTGTGTACATGATACCGATGGCACGTGATTGGTGTTGAATTATGGGTCGCGAACAGACGAAGTCCAAATTGAGTCACACACAAGAGCAAATGAAATGGAAAATGAAATGTGTTAGGCATAGCAAGTGTGTGGATAGATACTCCTCAAAGCGTAAAGCCCGAAACCTGGTTAGACAGCAGATCCACCTATGAAAGCCCAAAAATGTTCTGAGGGTGTAAGAGACCATGTGAGACTGGAAAGTTCTCGGGTTGATTGTTATCAACCAGGACTCAAGTTTCGGGCTCAGTTTCTTGCACGAGCCTAGGTATACGAATTCCTGCGTTTTTCCCTGGGCATGGGTCTAGAACATGCCGTTAATGGTAGGTATCACAGCCTGGTATAGCTGTATAAGTTGACCACTAAAGGCTTGATATCCAATCGTAGTTTGCTACCGCTACCAGGTAGAGGTTACCTGGTGGAGCCACGATAGTGATTAGATCACAATATGAATTTCAGTGTGTTTTCTTATGTATGCTCTCTCTTCTCTTGATTGTATGTGCGTGATTGTGTGTTATAAATTATGTGAATTATATACATGGTAGGATGTATATAGAATGCAAATCACTCAAAGGTCGAGAAACCTGAATCTTTAGGAGTTCCTGGGAAACGATGGATGGTCTCTGATAATAGCACATTATTGGTTGATATGTGCACTAATAGTAGGACACGAAAATGATTTTTAAACTTGATGATTGACTTGTGTAGATGGAAAGTAGAGGACGAGGGCGTAGAGGTCGTCCACACTACAAGCTGATCGCACATGTTTTTTATCAACAAAGCTTCATGAGGCTATGGTGTGCTGCGTGATAGCCACCTGACAAAGCGCACGCAAATGCAAGGTCGTGGAGGTGCCACCAAACCTCCAGAGGTTCAAGGCACATCATCCTCCTGACGTCACGGAGAGGGAATCTCATGGTAGCCGCACCATTGTCCCGTCGATTGAGAGGATTCTCCCAAGCATGAGATCACTCTGACATACCTGATTACGCTGCTTCATTCCGCTGGAGGTGAGTCCCGGAGACGCGGGAGTGAGTCGCGATTTCCAGTGGACTTGAGACTATGACATGATATCTCAGCACGTCCATGGGGAAGCACTTTCCGGCTTCGCTAGACACGCCGGCGTTCGAGTTCCTCGAGTTCAACATAGGACAGAGATCAGACTGGGCATGAGCGATTCACGTAGTTTGCATCGCTTCGGGATGATTATGGCCACCGACGCCGCCAAGGTCGTAGTTCACATCACGCCTCACCCATCCAAGATCGTAGGACATAAATCCCAAAAGATATGGACTCGATGGTCGCATACCTTGATCAATGAAATGAGAGGTAGATGACAGCCAGAGCATCCGGATGTGGGTGCTAAGAATAAGAAGACGGGGAGCCAAGCTTTTCTCTGTGCTTTGGGAAAGCAGCGCAGGACTTCATTCCACGGGGTTCAGGGCGGGACCGCGCCACGGTGGCCAAGGCCAAAACTCGGAGCCATTAGTCAAGCCAGTGGCTTACATGCTTCCCAATGCCATCACGGACACATGAGGCGGAACTGCCCCCGTGACATGTGTTTCAGGATCTGGGGGACAACGACAAACCCGACTCATCGCTGGAGACAGAGCGCAACCTCAAGATATTCTCCCAACCCAAGTACCAGCTGTGAACAAAAAATGCGCCCCGTGGTGCGACACGTATATCAGTAAGCCTCACTAACTGTGCCAAAGGGGCCACCAGAGTATGGGTCGAGGTCGAGGGCGCAGAAAGTGTGCCGTGCCGACTTTGGGCTCAGTGGGCGTGTTCACGGCTGGCCCTGCATCGAGGCAGACCAGTGATTCAGTGGCACGTTTCTACTCTTTCGCCTCAGGCAAGGGTAAGTTATTCGACTGTGCATCACATTCCTTTATCATGCATCTTATGTGAGAGCATAGCTTCTAGAGGCTGAGACTCCTTAGACGCTTACTCATTACATGTGAGTTCCTCCTCTAGGGACTCATACAGGAATTGATCTTAGATATGTCAGATTTAGCCAGAACCCTCCTGGATCTACTTCCCCACGTGGACCGGGTCATGACATGTCGAGTTCGAGGTCATCCTCTGATGGACCGGTTGACTCAAGACATCGGTTGTCATAGATCAGGATCAGAGGAGAGTTACCGCCACACACCAGACGGTACTTGTGTTGTTTTTCAAGGGAATAGGCACGATGCTTCACCCCATAACGCTGCATCATTCACGATGGCACTGGGCAGCTTAACGGGGTCGGGCTAGCTAGCCTTACTCTCGAGGACGAGGTGAGACAGATATGAGTCTACTCTCGTGGTTCATGAAGTATGAGGATGTTCTTCCCGATAAGCTACCGGATTATCTCCACCGAGGACGACTTCCACACATTGAGTTGCATCCCCGGTACGCGCCTACTTCTATGACCCGCATAGATGGCTTCTGCTGAGTTGTGTGAGCTCAAGGTCCAAATACGTGAGCTATCAAGTAATGATTTCATTTAAACCGAAAGCACTCACCATGGGGCGCCTGCCTATTTGGTAAAGAAGAAGGATGCTAATCTTCGACTATGCATCGACACATGGGGCTGAATAGGGTTATAAATCAAGAATCGTATCCATTACCGAGGGGATTGATGACTTGTTTGATCGGTCGAGGGGGTGCGAAGTTCACCTTACAAGATGACTTCGCACTAAGAAGGCCACGCCTGAGAGTTAGGGAGGCAAACATCCCTAAGACAGCTTTCAGGACGCGGTATGGGCACTTTGAGTTTACGGTAATGCCCTTTGGATTGACGAATGCACCGGCAGCATTCATGGACCTCATGAATAAGGTGTTCTAACCCTATTTAGATCAATTTGTGGTGGTCTTTGTTGATGACATCCTGATCTACTCCCAGTCGGAGGTGGAGCATGAGGATCACTTGAGAATCGTACTACAGCTTTTAAGGGATCATCAATTGTATGCCAAGTTCGCATGCTGGGAGTTTCGCCATCGAGGTGGGCTTTGGACACGTGGGTGTCGCCTTCAAAGCGTGTCGTGTTAGACCCTAGGAAGGCTGAGGTTGTGATGAGTTAGAGAGACCGGTCGGCCGAGATACAATGAGTTTCTCGATCAAGTGGTATTATAGGAGGTTTATAGAGGATTTCTCCCAACTAGCAATGATCTATGACTAGATCGACCCTAAGGAGGTCAAGCTCGGTGCTGATGACCTGGCCGTGAGCGAGCTGCTCCGTGAATTGAAGAGGAGGCTACTTCACCTTATTCTAATAGTCTCTAAAAGGAGACGAGGTACACAAGAAAATCGGTGATACCAAAGGATCTACTGTGGATGTGTTCCCGATGTAGTCCCAGAAAGTTGTGGCTTATGGTTCTCATGCTTAAAGAATCATGCTAATTACCCCACTACATGGAGTTGAAGGTAACAGAGTCTACTCAAGATTTGGTTCCACTACTTATATGGTGAGTGTCGAGGTATTTTCACTCACAAAGTCTCGAAATACATCTTCACACAATGCGGTACTTCAACATGAGGCAACAGAGGTGATGAGTTTTTGAGGATTACGATCACTTTCGCATTACCATCCCGTAGTAAATGTCAGGGCTCTACATGTCACCGGAAGTCACAGGAGTACCTAGCTAGTGTAGCTTCCCAGAGTGGCGGATGCTCAGATAGCAAGGCTCGCATCGCAAGCAGCAGGCTGTGCTCAAAGCTACCTTGGGAAGTTTGATGGCTACGCGATCTCTACTGCTGCAGTGATAGAGTCCCGTAAGCGGACGCGTAACTAAGATCCATCGTGACCGAGTATAGTCGTATAGCGGATTTAAGGTCACACCACACGTATGGTGCGGTAGTCTTCTCGTGCATGTGGAACGGGTTGTGGTCCCCCAGTCGATGGATTTGAGGGAGGGAGATCCTCAGGGAGTTCCATTTGCTTCCCGAGATTCACAGGTAATCCAGTAGCACGAAGATGTATCGTGACCTTTCGCCACGGGTGAGATACCGGAGCGGATGGAAGAGGTATGTCGTGATTTTGTCCGACGCGTTCACGTGCCAAGAGGTCAAGGATCGAGCACCAGAGGATGCCAGGCTACTCCAAACACAGATACGGAGTGGAAGTAGAGCACATCACTAAGGACTTTAGAATCACTTGCCACGACATCATGGAAGCATGATGCGGTGGGTTATGGCGGACCCACCACCAAGTCGACATTTTCTAGCCGTGCATGACCTTCGCACTAGAGGAATTCTACACAAGTTGTATAAGTGTACTGGAGATAGTACGGCTGCATGGAGTGCCGCCCATAGTATCGGACGGATCCTGGAGCCACATCACTCGAAGAGTTTCAAGGCCATGGGGACACAATCGTCGATGAGTACCGCCATCCTCGCATGGATGGTCAATCGAGAGGACTATTCGTATTTCTAGAGGACATGCCGCAGCATACCTTAGATCTCTAGGGTAGTCGAGACTCTGCCCTGGTAGAGTTCGCCACACAATGCGATCGTGGGTATTCAGATAGCGCCTCATGAGGCCTCTGGCTGTGAGGCCATGCCGGACATCGAGGCGCATGGAGGTGGTAGAGAGAGCTCAACCACTGGTCTAGATTTGATTAAAGACACCTCGAAGAAGGTGGGTAGATCTTAAGCGCCTCCTTACCGCCGTGAGTCTGAAGAGTTTGGCGCCGGGAGAGAAATAAGATCACCTCTGGGAAGTTCGAGGTGGGTGATCATGTCTTCTTAAAGGTGATGCCTAAGAGAGGAGTGATCAAATTCGGCAAACGAGAGAAGCTATCACCGAGGTACATTGGACCCTTCGAGGTACTCGAGAGGTTGGGTGTGGTTACGTATCGATTAGCATTGACGCCAAGTTTGTCAAGCGTTCATGAGGTATTTCACGTCTCTATGCTCGAAGTACACTGTGATCCAACTCATATAAATGGATCGTACAGCCAAGGTTGACGCACGGACCTTCGGGAGTGAGGGTCTATGCTTTCATGGATAGCCAAAGATTGTGTTTCATGGAAGATCGCGAGGCCAGGAAGGTGTTGTAGCACCGGTGAGCCGAGGAGGCGCACATGGCTGAGGACACCGCACGCCAACCATCCCTTCTTGTTTGACTGAAGGTGCTTTCTAGCTATCGCAATGTTTTAAATGATCGCGTGATATGCATGTGTTTGATTGTGTATATGCTGGAATCTTCAGGATGAATTACTTCGTTGGGAGAATGTGAAGGTCGTGGAAAACGAGGGTTTTTTTTTAAATGAGCGAATATGATGCAGGAGCTTCTATAAACACACCAAACATTGGGAATTCAGCCCTAATTATTGAAGAATTACTCGGGTGTCAAGACGCAGATTAATACATATGAAACTCTTTTTTTGGACCTCATTTGGGCCTTGGAAGGCAAAAACGTGGTCGACTTGGACAAACCCCGAGGTAAATCAATATATTGATTTTTTAAAAAGTTTTTCTATGAGATTGCTCTCAAGATCTTGAGCTATCCCTTTTGTGAAGATTTCTTTTACTTTATTTTTAGAAAGTTTGCTTGATTTATTTTAGAAAGTTTGCTTTTAAGAGTTGCTTTATGTAATTTAGAAAGTTTTTCCTAATTAAAGTAGAAATTGCTTATTTGATATTTAGAAAGTATGTGGGACTATATATACCCCATAATGTAGTGTCTTTTACGAATCAATTCAAGTTTAATAATATTTCATATTTCTCTTTAAGAGTTCTCTGTTCTCTTATCTCTTGGGTGGATTCCTTGAGACTCTAGTTTGTGGCTTCTCATACCTAGGTGGATTCCCTCGGGTGGTGAAGTCTTTGTCCCATTTTTATCAATCAACCTCAATTATATTGATTGTGCGCTCACTCAGCCATCTATCTTGTGTGGATCGCTTCATTAACCCTGATAAGTAACCACTTTGTGCAAACTCTGCTTTCCTCACCATCTCATCTTTTCTCTCTAAACTTTCCATAACCAAATTTTCAACCTCAACCAAAAACTTTCCAAATCTTGTCCATATCACTAAACCTTCCTAAATACCTTTTTTCCTCTTTATATACCGTAAATACACCGGTCCCTTAACTTAGGAAAATCTCCAAAATCTGTTCATAACCTGGTTTCGGCCTTAGAAAATCACCCAAACCCCATATTTTGACTTACCTAAACTGGATCATCCATCAGCCATTCCAACCTTGCATCAAAGTGGCATTCGAGCTCATTTTTTTGATCGATGAATGATCATAACTAAACGGTGTGTTTGATGCTAGAGACAAGATCTCTATGATACAAAGTTTTGAGTCGCTCACTACAAGAGGAAAAAATATGTATTTTTATGAAGAGGTTTTGCAACCTAGTCAACTTGAAGGTTTTCTGGGCACAAGAAAGCTAAAAGGTATGTATGTACGAGACTATGATTATCATGGGAGTAAGGATTGCTACTACCGTAATTAAGATTAATATAAGTAGGCATGGTAACTATGATGGCTGCTTAGATTCAATCCGTACTCCTAACATTCCAGACTGATGAAGATGGATCCCCATGAATTTTGATTGGCTTAATATGATGGAGCATGTTCGAGTATTATGACTTCAAACGTGAAAAGGAAGGTGGCTACAAAGATGTGCAAGAATGCGTTTCTATTTGGTGGAAAACATGAAGAGACAACTTGAAAGAGATGGTAAGAAGATTCAAACCGGGAAAGATGAAGAAAGAACTAAAAGGAAGTACCTTCCTTAACTACCGCTCAAGACATCTACCCCAAAATTCGTAACTTTAAGCAACGAGATTTGAGCGAGGAGCATTCGCCAAGTTTGTAAACTTGATTATCAAATGAGACTCTTGCAAGAGGTCGAGGAATATGACAAATTCCACCACTACATCACTGGGTTCGAGATCCGGTAATGCTTTTTAGAGTTATTTTTTCAACCATAATAGTCTTCAAGATGTGATGAAACTTGTTTTGAAGGTTGGGACTAAAAAAGTATGGAAACTCTACTACAACTAAGAGTGAGAAGCAAGGAAGGGTTTGTTGAGGGTCTTCACCCCGGAATCCTATGGTAATAAAACTACCCCACTCAAGTAAAGAGTGAAGCACTCCAAGAATATTTCAAGTCAAAGACGTGTTTTAAGTGCCAAGGGTTGGGGCATATTGATTCTGAATGTCCTAACCAAAAGCATTTGGTCTTAATCGAGGAAGATGAAGCCACAAGAAGATGTTGAACAAGGGATCTAATCTAACCACATGTCCAAGAAGACGGAACGAATAAATCATCATTGCCAAAGTCTAAGTTGATGTTGAAGAAGTAGTCGGACCTAACCATATCCAAGAAGATGAGAGGAGAAGAGTTCATCATCACCTAATTTTGATTTAGAAATCAAAGATGTTTCAGATACCTAATTTTGGTTGTCAAGAAACCGAAGTGAAAAAAGAATTTCAACACTAGACAAAATCTGATTATAGAATTTATTGATGGGCGCCTGTAAATGCTCACACTTGCTTTCCACCCATAGTGGTATTCAACATCAAACATACATGACCAAGTTTGGTTTTTCCTAATAAGCTAAATTTTTAGTTGTTCCCAAGGAGCAATGAAGAGTTTAAAACATGTTGATGGTTTTCTTTTGATGTAAAGGGCTTGTTCAAGAGAGTGGAAAGTTCTGCGGTTCCTAATTATGTTGGTGCATGAAAAGATGGATCTTGAGTATGTGTTTTGATTGCCAAGCTAACATTTTATTCATGAGGAAGCAAGATTCCAACATCAAAGGCAAAGAGTGGAACAATATGAAAGACAAGCATATGAAGGTTATCAACGGTTGGTATTTGATCCAGGAGGATGGATTCGGTTACACATGATAAAAGAGAGGTGTTCCAAGTTGTGCACAAGAATAGATGGTTCTTCCAAGATTATTAAGAAGATCATAAAGAATGCTACAAGGTTGTAAATTGTCTCGTCTAAGAAATCGAAAAACTGACTTCGCTACTGCTGCATCCATACAAGGGGGAGGCAAACCTTCCAAATGGTTAAACTTCGCCTATGGAACATAAGGGGGTTTGAACGACACCCTTACAAAGAAGTGCCTGCTTGTCGAGAGACCCATGCTCTTGATTTTGTGTGTATTCTTGAAATCATGGTAAGAGCAACAAATAAGGATAGAATCTTTGTTCTATGTTCCTGGTTGGCGAATGTCATAACTATGATCATGCTCTACTTGGTAGAATTTGGATTTGTGGTAACCCTGAAACGGTTAACATTAATATCATCCACTCTATGGATCAGGCAATACTATGTCACATCACAGCCACCAAGGAAAAATATTCGTTTTGGTGTTCGTTGTATATGTCAAATTATATTGATAGAAGGGTGCCAGGCGCTACCCTGGTGTGGTCCCGTGCTGACCAAAACTATGGATGGTTATCGCGATTTCAACACCACTGCATTCGTAAAATGAGAAAATTGGGGTAATTTGGTATGGACACGGCCATGATTGAGTTCCACTTAGTGCCTTCCATTCAACCTTGAGTTGGCGGATGTTCCTTTCTTGGACCCTATTTTTACGCAGGATGAACCGGTCACGTGGGGAAAACTTCATAGCTAGAAGTTGGATCTGTCTCCAAAATGAATTTTGTTTGGATATGTTTCCTTACTATTAAAATATCGTTTCATGGATATCGGTAATTTGCATTTTATGGATATATCTGATATATCGAGAGTATCGTGGATATTTTTTTGCTGAATATCGATATATCAAAATTAATAAAAATACTTTGAAATTCATAAAATATTTTTTAAATGTAAATGACATTATTAATTAAATATATACATTGCAAATGAGTTTTAAAATCAAATGAAGATTGATGTGAATTTCAATTGCAACATTTGGATGGAGGAATGTAAATTTCTAGAAGACAATATTCATACCACATATGGTGTTCGATAATATTGATTATAAGATCGAATACGTCATGAATAAATGTCTTGACTTGTATCTACAACTTCTCTATGGATAGGAAATTCGGGTTCATCCACATACTGCTTCAAATATTAACTAACATGAAAAATTTAATTTATTAATATATTATTACTAAATTAAACTAATTTAAAATATGAAAACTTCATATAATACTATAAATTTATATGTAATATATACACGATATTAACTAATATATAACTTGATTTTAAAAATTAACGAACATGAAATGTTAATTTATTAATATATTATTACTAAATTAACTAATTTAAAATATTAAACCAATATATAGTTATTTAAGAGATATCACAAAAGAAATTTTTTTCGAGTAAATGAAGATTGATATTGGTAGAGAGAATTTGTGATCAAATTGAATGGATTTAGAGGTATTTATAGATTTTTTTGGGTCAAAATAACCATTGGATGGTCAAATATATTTCAGAATTTAATTATAGCCGCTGATTTAATTTTTAAAATATGGCCATTTTGATATATTTCGATATATCCTTTGCTATATTAATTCCGATATTTTACCGGAGAGCTCATATATCTCCGATATTTCCATCGATATTTCCATATATTCTGATATTTTACCGAGATATATCTCTCCTCGATATTTGAAGCAAAATCAGCCACGCACGCAAGTGTGTTATACTCACCAAATTTCGCCGAAATTTCGTCCGATATCGATATATCGCTAAATATCGATATTTCCGATTTTTCACGATTTCAGAAACGATTTTTCTCGTATCAAAATCGCTTCGAAAGGGGCCCGATATCCGATATATCGCCGATATATCGGCCGATATATCCGAAATTTCAATCCTTGATGTTTCCCAATGCCTTAACGGAAGTCCACCACCGATTATCTCGACCATCATTCCTCCGACATTAGTCTTAATGTCGTGCCAAGTCCCGAATGCAGTGAAGAACTTCCCATTCAAATTTTCAACTTTTACGATCATCCCAGATTCCTGAGATTGTGAAGGATGCTTGGGGAAGTGAGATGTTTATGGACTCCCATGTACGTAATGGCTCAAAGTCAAGAGAGTGAAAGTCATCAAACGCGACTTCATTCCTTCTGTGAATATGGAACGCCATTGGGATGCCGTGGAGAAATTAAACTGTGCTCAATCCACTTGTCAACAATCCGACCGATCCTTTGCCGATGGATGCCGAGGAAGTATCTAAAAGAGTACCAAGGATCTTGCATATGCCGAGGAGGTGCTTCAAACAAAGTCTAGAATCCAATGGCTCAAACTGGGGTATCTAATGCAAGAATTACTTCCACAAAGCTATTGCTGCCCTAATGCTCGAAATGCGAGTAAAATCATAACATCCGAGGTGCACTGAAGACCCGCTTGGCAATCAAAGAGGAAGCAAGGCTACTTAAAGATATTCTATGTTGATGGTCCCTATAGTGTCAATATAGCACCTGATGGATTTGCTTGGTCTCAAAGAAGATTCAAATATTTTGAATGGTGAAATATCATAGTATGAGAGGCTCAAGATGGCCATGTTCTCATAGATAACAAAGCCCTGCCCTGGATGGTTTCTCCCGCCGTAGCTTTTCAAAGTCAGCATGAGCAATTGGGAGTGATGTTGCTTTGACGCAGTTGATCTCCTTCTTCAAATCCGCGCATTCTCCATGAGATTAATTGCAACCATTATTGCCCTTTGCCCAAGGTCCCTAATCCGGAAGGCTCCAGAATGATTATAGCTACCCTTATGTTGTAACACTGCTTATAAGTGCATATCGAAGATTATTGTCATGAGGTTTATCTCGTTGCAAAGTTCGAGATTATAAGTCCCCGCATGCTCGCCGTGGAAAGGCTCCTGAGTATAAAGCAGATAATGTCCTTATTACTCAGAGCTTATGATCAATTATCACCGTGGAGGGGGTCCTCCTGTGTGCAATTAAAAATTGATATTAAGAAGGCTTATGACACAATCTCATTGAGATGTATTCGGGTATCTTAGCTAGTACGGGAACCCCTATGTATCTATCGAATGTATTAAGGTTTCTTGCATCACCACCCTTTCTTCTCTCAGATCGCGAAATGGTGAGTCAAGTGGTTTTTTGCTAGCAACGTGGTCCGAGGCAAGGGACCCTTTATCGCTTTATTATTTATCATTGCTATGGAGGCTCGTCTAGATCCTTCGTGCTGGCTGCCTGTGATCGATTTTCTCATCATCAAATCTTCAAAACAAGGGAAATTAATTTAACTCACCTAACATTTATGGATGATATTTTTCTTTTGCCGGCGTGGACGGTCCAAAGTGTTCAAGTCATAATGGATGAGCTAAATAGGTTCGAGGAATTCTCCGGGTCGCAGTGAACAAATGTAAGAGTGCAATTTTCATTGCTGCAATGGTGAAGACAAGGCCGAAAGCCATCAACATCACCGGTTTCGCTTGGGAGCCTTCCTATTAAATATCTTGGTGTTCCGCTGATTCTGCTGTCGTCCCACTATGGATCGCCACTTTACTCTGATAAATTCGCCGTAATTCGCCTCGACAAGCGTAATTTTCTTATGCGGAAGACTCAGCAGCCTAATTGGTTCGGTTTCATATAGTATCCATCAAAATATTGGTGCGCTTTGTTCTATTATTCCAAAATATACTATTTATAAGATTGAGCAACTTGTGTTTCTTGTGGGTCGAAATAGCGAGGAGTATTCATCGAAAGCCAAGATTAAATGTGGGTTTCACTTTGCTTCCACCGGCGAGGAGGGAGGGCTGGGGTTGCGGCGCATTAAAGACTTGAATGATACGAATGTAATGAAACACATCTGGAACTTGTTTTATAGAAAGGACTCGTTATGGGTGGCTGGGGCGCGAGGACGATTTGAGACGTGGGAGTTGTGCAAAAACCCTTCTGACGGCCGGAGTCATGAAAATTCGCAAATTAAAGACAAAATTAGCCCTTCATAAAGCACAAGGTTTGTAACGGCAAGGGGACTTTTTTGTGGCATGATTTCTGGAATCCTATTAAGTCCACTCATCCCGCATCATGGAGACTTAATTGTATATGATTCAGCTATCCAAAGTAATGCCTAAGAAGTGAGGTTATCGATGAGGGCGGAATCGCCCATTGCGAACTCTTCACGACCCATCGGTCAAGAATAGGTGTAAACGTAACTTGATGCGTTTCTAGAGAGAGGATAGCATTTCGTGGGACCTCGCCCTCTGAGTTCCCACTGGCATCCACTCAAAGCATTTTGACCTAAAATGCTCTAAGTGACTATCGCATCACTCCGATATGGTTTCCCGCTATCGAGACATGCTTTTATTGCTTGCGTTGACAAAGGTGTGACAAAGCTGGTTACACAAGACAAATCAGCCAAATGGGGCTTGACCAACTCATATCGTGTGTATTCCCGCCGCTCAAATAAGTCAAGACAGAATCATTTGTTCTTCGCCGCCAATTCCTCTCTGTATTTGGTCCGAGGATATTAAGGTTAGTGTGGAATGTTAGTCAGCCGGAGTTGGGAGAATGAATTCTCGTACAGGCACTAAAGGGAGCCTTTAGCGCTATAAAGTTAAGAGGATTGCGTGGGGTGCAACCATATATCATTTGTGGAGACAACTTAATAGTAGAGTTTATAGAAATATCTTTTCTCCGCGATGCTATTTCTTTTCATCTTATCTGTAATGACGCTCGCTTAAGAATTTCTAGCTTTCAAAGTTAAGTACAAATCCAAAAGGAATGTAGGCAATGTGTGAGATGGTCTTTTCACTTAATATTCTTTAACCACGGTAGATTGTCCGTGATTTGATGGTTCTCGTTTCCGTCAGTCGGTCTTTGTGGTCCCGTTGCTTTTTGTCCTGGCCAATGGTTGTGGTTGGTTGCTTCGTCTTAACGGGTGAGCTTGTTTTAGTCCTATTTGGGGTTTCACTTATGGTTTGTGGGTTGTATTATTTTGGTTTGTCGTTTATCGTGAAAGTTTTTGTTTCGGTCAAGGTTCTTTCCTATGTTTTGGGAGGTGCTGAACTGCTGCTTTTTTTTCTCTCGTGGGTCTGTGGCTTGTATTGTTTATTTGTTGGTGGCTTTGGCCTTTTTGGAAATAAATTTTACTATCCAAAAAAAAAAAAAAATTGCCCGTGACTGTGATATCTCTGCTCTACATTCAAGGTTAAGGATTTGAGGCTCGTGGTGAAGATTTGAGGATGTCTTTTTTTTTTTCCAACTATAGGGGTTTGATGCAGAGTTTCTATAAACACACCAACATTGGGAATTCAGCCCCTAATTATTGAAGACCGACTGGGAGGTCAAGACGCATTGAATACATGTGAAAACTCCTTTGGGACTCATTTGCCTGAGCAAAAACATACTCGTACTGGGTCAAACTCGATGTGGAGCTGTTGATTTTAGAAAGATTCGCTATGAGATTTGGGTCTAAGATTTTGTTTTATCCCTTTTAGGAAAGATTTGCTTTATTTATTTTAAAGCTTCGTCTCTTTTGTTTTTGAAGTCTTTAAGAGCTGTTTACAATTTTTTTCCTAGTTAAAGCAGAAGTTGCTTTATTTGATTTGTATAAGGACTATATATACCCCCATAATGTAGTTCTTTTTACTAATTAACCCAAGTTTAATAATATTTTCGATTTCTCTTTAAGAGTCTTCGTTTTCTCATTCCTGGGTGGATTCCTTGAGGACGAGTTCGTGGCTTCTCATACCCAGTGTGGATGCCCTTTGGTGGTGAAGTCTTTGTCCGGCTTATCAATCAACCCATCCATAGTTGATTGTGGCGCCTTCACTCCGTCATCTATCTTGTGTGGATCGTTTCTATTAACCCTAAGGGCAACCACTCTTGTGCAAACTTCTACTTTCACCATCTCATCTTTTCTCTGTAAACTTTCCATAACTAAATTTTCAACCTCAGCCCAAACTTTCCAAATCTTGTCCCATATCACTAAAACCTTCCTAAATACCTTTTTTCTCCTTATATACCGTAAATACACCGTCCCTAATCTCTAGCAATCTCCAAAATTCGTCCATAACCTATTTACCTTGTGAAATTACCCAAACCCATATTTTTATTCTACCTAACTTTCTGGATCATCCATCACGGTCCCAACCTTGCATCGAATCAAGAATTTTGCTCCAGACAATACAAAAATCCTAGAAATTTCTAGATCTGATGATGAACTGATCACGCCGTAAAGAATCATCTCGCAAAATCTAGTCGAACTGCATAAACTGTCAATTCCGAGACAGCTCCATTTTCACGCATTTCGAGATCGCAACAGCACCATGGGTGCCATGGTATTAGATGAGACACTTGCACATGGATACAAGGTCGTTCTCGTGAATGCATGCATTATAGTGGGATGAGTTTTGGCATGAGTGATGATACGAACCCTGTTAACTTATGAGGAGACCCATGATCGAATTAGCTCGAAAGAACCGTCCTAGTATTCGGCTTGGATGGATGACCACACCATTGCTTGAGTAAGGAAGAAAGAACCTTTATATGAGGACGCCACAATCGTGATGAGATCCGATTGATAAGTCTATGGGAATGAAAGACTACAATCAACTATGGAAAAGTTGATTGATAAGTCGATAGATGAATTTCACGGAAAATCCGATAAGTTCAAAAGTTCTTATAGAACCAAAGAGAAAAGATAAACTCTCAACTTTTATTAATCTGTAATCTTCATATAAATTGTATTATAAAACATATCTTATATAGGCTACAAATTAGAAATGTAGTGCTTATCACTGTAATTCTTTAACCTAGATCACAATTTCCAAAACAAGAAAAAGGAAACAAATCTAAATACAAATAAATTAAGGAAATAAATAATGTAAAATGTAAATAAACTAAAAGGAAAGTAAATAACTCCTTAGCAAGTAAGTTTACAATTTTGATCTTCAGAAACCTTCCAACACTAGGTTAGATTCTTCTAGAACTTGAATTAGCATATTGAAAGCGACTTTGATCTTCTTTCCTTCTGCTCTCAAAACTTACCTTTTGAAACTTTAACTCCAGCCTTGTAGTCATGCCTCGATGTTAGATCAAGTGACACATGCCTAACTTAGCTATGTGTCATGCATGTTTGAGAATGTCTAGGGCTTAGTGGTTTGTGTCGAATAAATCAAGCTTTAGAGGGCTAGAACAATTTTGAACCTAGGAGAGAGAGGGGGTTATCTACGGGTAAAGGCCATTCATGGGCCGAGAAGGATAGTTAACCAAACCGAGAAAGAAAGAAAGGAAGGAAGGAAGGAAAAGGAGGAGGAGCCAAAACCTCCATTATTGCAAAGTTGAAGGATCAAGGACTTGATCCCACACACTACAAGAGGTATGGACCTTGCCTATTTGGTTATTTTCCTTTCTTGGGGCCATGGACCATATTGGTTGAGTTTTGTTGTGAATTCTACTGGAGGAGATTTTCATGTGGTAATTGTTGTGAAGTGAGATGCTGCACTTCCGCTTTTTCTTCTTCAACCCTTACCGTTGTTTTAGCTTGATAACTACTAACATTATCGTACTGAGTGATTCAAGTTGTTGATAAACTAGACTTAAATGGAGAACATATCTTCTGAAATAGGTTCATCCAAATTCGACCTTTGGACCTCAAAAAAATTCGTCATCTAAATGGGAGCTATGTTCATGTGCCGTCTGCTTTGAAAACTGCTAAAAAACAAGGTTTCCAAAACTATTTTCCTTGCTTTAGATCACTTTTAATTCATGATTTGTGAATTATGGGGTCAATCTCTAGACCCAAGAGTGATAGAATGAGGCTTAAATTTAAAGCCATTGTGATTATTAGATCAAGTGTCACTTCGTTAAGAGATTACACTCCCATGTTTTGAAATGTGTGTGTTCCAGAAATGTATTTGGATTGTATTATTTGAGCTTGAACATGGCCATGTCTTGCATGTTGCGGTGTTGTGTGATCGAGGTTCTATGTCTCACTGAGACATGAGCCTTGGACATTTACTTGTCTAAGTGATGTTAAGAATTATGGGAAATGCATGCTCATTGGCTGATGTATTGAATTGAATGTGTGGAATATTAATATGACTACATGTATATTGATATTGAACTGAATATATGAACTATTGTATGCATTAGACATGAGGGTTCATGGCATGCACATAATGTACATGTAAAATGTCTATGTAGGGGTCTTCATATCAGTATGAGTCAGCAAGGCACAATTGTATTACATCAGGCCAAAGAAAACACCGTGATTACATGGTGCACAACAATGACACCCATTTGGCATTGCGTTTGCGCTGGAATTATGTGGGCTCGGGAATAAGACGAAGTCCAAATTGAGTCACAAAGTGTTAAATGAAAATGGAAAATTAAATGTGCTCTGCATAGCAAGTGTGATAGATACCCTCGTGTGAAAAGCCCGAAAACCCGTTAGACAGATCCATCGGTGAAAGCCCGAAAATGTCGGAGGGTGTAAGAGACTCGTGGTGAGACCCCGGAAAGTTCAAGGTTCAAAGACACAAGAAGGACGAGGTAAATAACATCACATAGACTACTTGTCAGGGTGATGAGCCTGACCGACTCGGTGTTTGATTCTCCCATTGGCACTTTGCATTGGGTGGTAATGATGGTTGACCCACATGGGGCAATGTGAGAGTGTCGCCCATACATGGCATATAGTTTTTCCATGATAGGACAAAGATGCTCCATGGATTGTGTTGTTTCAGGTGGATCGTGGCATCGCATCATTTGTACAGCACTCAGCGGAAGTAGCCTTGTAGGTTTGACCCTACCGAGCGTAGCTCACCTCACATATGGGAACCCCTTTTCGTACTAGTCACATAGGGAGACGGCACTCCTTAGAGGCCACCGCTTGAGAAGAGGGCCGGTTGGGTGGGCTCTTCATGTGTTTTTGTATATGCATGAGAACTCGGCATCGTAATGCACATATCTGTTCAGGATACAGAACAACATTTGGTTCTAATGCACGTAATTTTTTTTTTTTTTTTTGGATAAGTAAGAATTTATTTCCAAAAGAGCAAATCCCAACAAACAACCAAGAACAATACAATAAGCCAAAGGCCATTAGAAAACTAAAACGGACGCACAAAACACTCCCCAAAGATAGAACAAAATGGGGTCCAAACAAAAAACCACCTGATAAAACAACACATCTAGAAACACAATCTACATCTTGGGTAATGCCACAATAAAAAATCAAAGAACAACAGCCTGAAAGGGAAGCACTTTTAATAACCCGAATGTAAGAAAAATATCCACCAAACAACCCACAATCTGAGCTTAGCAAACCAACACTCCAAACTCAATCAACCTTAGAGGATCTCAATGTAACTAAGGGCAGATGCCATCGCACGCACAAAGAACCATTCGCAGGGATGTCAGCTACAAAATGCCAGAGCCCAACAAACAACCAGTCACCCAACGAAATTCATTCTCCCACCTCCTCGGTAACCTGTACTGCCCACACAGCCTAAGAACCCTCATCCAGATTCCAGCTGTAACCTGGCACTCAAAGAATAGATGGTTCCTATCTTCAACAACGTCTCGATGGTAGTAAACACAAGAGATAGAATCTCGACGAGGCCCCATTTAACTAGCTTGTTCTGAGTGGATAGTCCTGGTCTTGATAGCTAACCAAGTTACGGGCGAGTGCTTTTAATAGCCCGAGAACCACATAGCTGCATGCCAGTGTACAAGAGGCCTGCGTGGTCTAATGGATTTCCAAGTAGAGCCACAAGAAAAACACCGGCCTAGGAGACTGCGGTCCAAGATATAACATCCTCTGGGAGGTATCAAGAAGGTAGTCGTAATAACAATCTGCCATAAAGTTATGATATCACTCTGAGATTAATAATGTTAAATTCCACCTCAGATTCATCCATGACAGAATAACATGTAAGCACTCCTAAGTGAATGGCGGGATTATAAAGAATCCTTTCCCAAAAGGAAGATTGGACTTTGCAGCCTGAAAATCATGCCATAAAGAAGGTCCCGCACCCCATTGGCTAATACTTCTATGCCCGATAAAGCGTGTCTCACTCATCCTCAATCGGGCAATCTTCACAACCCAAGAACATCTCGAGGGGATCCGGCGTACCGTGACACGCTCGCCAATGTAATCCTCCACCTAAGCCACCCAAATAGAGTCCTTCCTATGGAACACATCTCAAGGGGATCCTGGCGTACCAGATACTGCCCTGCCTCAACAGAACCTCCCGCACCTAAGCCACCCAAATAGAGTCCTTCCTATGGAACAAATTCCATATGTGCTTCATGATAGCGGCATCATTCCAATCCCAATACGACGAGCCCAAGACCAATTCTCCTCCTTAGGAAGGTAGAGAGACTAGCCCACCTTAGCTCCTCCCGCATTCACATCTTGCCCGACCACGTAAAACTGCTAAAAACTGTCAATCTTATAACATGTAAACTTAGGGATGATGAACATACTGCACCAATACGTTTGAATGCTATAGAGAACTGAGGATATAAGCTAAAGCCTACCCGCAAAGGATAGGGATCTACTGGTCCACGATTGAATCCTGGCCATAATCTTATCAAGAAGTGGTTGGCAATCAGAGTGAGACAGCCTGGAGGAGATGAGCGGAACACCCAAGTATTTCATAGGCAGACTCCCCAGACTAAACCCCGTCATGTTAAGGATAGTAGCTTTAACACTGACATTAACCCTTGCCAAGAACACAGCACTCTTTTGCTTATTTACTTGCATTCTCAAGAATGCCTCAAACTTTGCCAGCTCATCCAAAGTAATTTGTACACTAGTCGCATTTCCTCGCGACAGAAATATATCATCGCTTGAGCACAAGTGAGAGATTGATCGCTTTACATTTCAGGAAATCAAATCTAGATGAGAACCGCCTTGAATGTGATCTCGAGAAGGCTTCATAAAGTAATAAGAAATAGAAAGGACAGGGTCCCTTTATGGTGGCCTCGGTGCGAGGCGTTTATCTCGAGACAGTGGGAGTCTTTGGTGTGCAAAGATTCTCTTCCAATTGCTCCCGAGTCAAGCAAACTCCTTCAATCTCGTAGAGATAGGATCCGACCTTCATAAGACACAAGGTTTGTAATCTGCAGTCGGGACACTTACATGATTGAACCTGCTTGGCCCTCCTACCATGCTTTGGAGACCGATTATATATGATTCTTACTATTCATGTGAATCTTCAAGTGCAGTAAAGTTACTGGTGCGAAGTGAAAACCGGCCTATCGCTAATTCGGGGCCCCACCCTATCGCTTATCAAGCATAATAAAGGGGAATATCCTCTTGATGACTCTAGAGAGGTTATTGTTATTTCATGGATTACTCAGCATCTTCCTGTAGGGAATTTTACTATTAGCTCGCTGATGGAACCATATTAGACCGAGTGCGCTTCTAAGTGGTAACCTGGCACTATACGGTATGGTTTCCCAAGGTTAGGAAGACACACATTTATAGTGCGGTCGTCATCCATGACAGATTGATACCAAGACAAAAGCTTCAAATGGGGCCTATCAACTCTATGTCTCCCAGGTCTTCTCGCGGCATCGTTGAAGATAGGAACCATGTTCTTCGGCCGCTACACCACCGCTGAATTGATGAGATTTTAAGGTTGTGTGGGAATCTAGAATGCTTATGAACTCGGGAGAATGAATTCAGGGGTAATCAATCAAAGGTAAGTCTTTCTGCTCTATCACTAAGAGGATTGAGTGGGGTACTACTATATATCACTTGTGGAGACAACGCAACAGTAGAATCCATGAAAACATCTACTCTCCCGCAGATGCTATTTTTCACCTCATATGTAATGATTTTAGACTTAGAGTATCAGGTTTGCAAAAGGTTGATGATAATCCTACAAACAGAACAATGTGCGAGAGATGGTCTTTCCTTCTTACTATCCTAGGCCCTTGAGGGTCGACCTCCTGACTTGTGGCCTTTTGGTTGTTCCTTTGGTTACCCGCGCCGGTTGTGGGGTCAAGAGCCTGCTTTGCCCGTCCCGTCAGGGACTATGTGGTTGGTGCGGTTCTGGCTCTTCCTTATCGCTTCCCGTGCTTGTGCCAGTTGTGGCTCCGCCTCGTTGGGGGTTTTAGCCACGTTGTCTCCTTGCAGTTTTATCAAAGTCCTGCGGGGTTTGCTTTATCCTGGTTTGGCACCTACTTCGTACTTCTGAGTGGCCTACTAAAGCTGTTTCATTCCTGTCGTGGAGATTCTATCGCTTCGTTGTTTCAGGTGGCCTGGCGCCGTGTGGATGTGGGCAATTGGTTATATTTGTTGTTTTATCTGGTGTATTGTTTGTTTCTGTGTTTATCATTTTTCCTCCTATGTGTTTAGGAGGTGATGTCCAATTTTGTTTGTCCCGTGGACTATCGGGCTCAGTCGTAGCTCGGGTCGGTCAGGCTAATGGTCGGTTTTTAAATATTTGGTGGTTGTTTTGGTTGTATGTCTCTCCCTTTGCCTCTAAGTGCGATCTGCTAGTCGCTTGGTCTTGTAGCTCAGGGCCTCTTCAGACAAAGTTGGTCGTTTGTTTGGTTTCGGCCTGTAATAAATTCCCACTATCTAAAAAAACTTATGTCACTCATTGACTACATAGAAAACTTAGGAGTAGTGATGCAAGCCTTAATGCACCTCAAAAGGATAGAAGGAGTACCCATAGCAATTAAAATGTCCAAGATGCAGCCCCATCTTATAGAGTCATAGGCCTTCTTGAGAGCACATCTTGGAGGTCCAAAATCATAGTGATAGATTTTCATCAACTCCTGAGTGAGAGGATGTCGGGCTGCCATGTTTCGCCCTAAAAACAAAGTTATCTGAGTGTGGCAAATTATATCCGAAGGCACCGCACTCTCAGTCGCATAATCTTCGAAATGCACTTATGTATAGTATTACAACATGAGATGGGTCTATAATCCATGATTGAGCTCAAGTTAGGAACTTTGGAACCAAGAGACAATAATCAGGTGGGCTGATCTCACGAAGCATGCACCCGCAGCCGAAACCGCTACCGCATCACTCACCCTCTCACTCCCCAACAATGCCTGCACTTTTGGAAGTTAAGAGAGTAGAAGAGAACCCATCGGGACCCGGGGCCTTTGTGTCATCGATAGAGAACAAGGCACTCTTGATCTCCTCATGTGTAATCCCATTATTAAGAATATCCAGATGCTTAGAGGACCAAACCAAACCATCCATGTGGTAAGCATCATTGATGCATCCTACATGTTACCGCCTAAAACCGATTGGGAGTTTCTGTTTAACAACCCTGTTCGATAGTATCCTGTCCTCAGATTCAAGCAACCATTTCAAACGAATGGATTTGATGAGTTCCTCGACTCGGGCTTTAACAAAGCCTTTGTGGAAGAAGTGAGAATTTGATCCCAATCCTGGTTTCTTCACATTAATTCCTGATTTTGCTCGTAAACCCTTCCACAAGAGCAAGTCATGAAATTTCACACACCTTCTCTTAGTCTCCCCACTAACCAGACATCGCCAGCTTTTCTTCCACCGGGCTAAAGGTAGCAAATTAAGGCCGATGTATTCTCAAGCTTCCACGACCTTCTCATGAACATTAGCAAACACATGAAAGTTGAAAGCTTTTAGGCGAGATTTCACACATCTAAGCTTCCGAGTCAGCCTGTACATGGGAGTTCCATAAACTTCAATATTCCAAGTGATCCTTAAACTGCTCAAGGAAAGGATGGTCAGCCCATAAGTTAAAAAATTTAAAGGGACAGATCTTCTTAGGACAAGGGTTCAAGGAATTATTGAGATTAATAATTTAACGGCAATGTCGACAACCCGGTTCAAAATTCAACATAAGATTCTAGAACGGCTGTCCAAGGAACTGAATGAAGGTGCTGATAGTGTTATTGATAGTATTAGAGATTGTCCGAGCTTAGTCCCTATGGTGACTTCCGCCAAGAATGGGGTTAAAGCAAATGGGGGTGATGCCTCTCTCAAGCGGCCTGCTAACACCTTCGAGTATCTTGCCATTAGTGAAGCTCTACCCGCATGAAGTAAGGAATCTGGCCTCTACTAGTTCCTCAAGATCCCCGACACTAGACATTAGTGATACGTCGCCTACTTAATGATGGCACTACTTCCTGGTGGAATTCAGCCACAAAGATTTGAATTGTTTAATATAGTTTGACAGGTTTTTCTCCTTAAGGCTTTATGTTGCTTTATTATGCCGAGGCCATTGTGTCAACTTATAGTGTCTTGGAAAATGAGGTGCAGAAATGCCAAAAGCAGGCAGGTGTTTGGGCAAGTTTTAGGTCAGATAGGGCTTTTGGTCATGCATTTAGCTTCGAACCCGTGTGTCGATATGGTTCTGTGGTCAGAGGTGCTTTGACTATTGCTTTGTCGCCTTAACGATGTCAACACGATAGAGGCTTCTGTCGTGACTAAGATGGTCACGACAAGAGCTTTTTCTGCTGTCTGCACTGTGTTTGCCTTGTGTAGGGATTTTATGTCGCGACAAAGTGTTTTTATGTCGTGATAGAGTTTGATCAAGACCAGGAGTTTTTATGTCACGACAGAATATTTTTGTGTCGCGGCAAAGTTTGACCTTGGATGGGGTTTTTATGTCACGACAGAGTATTCTTACGTCGCGATGGAGTTTGGCCTAAACAGGGGATTTTTTTTTTTTTTTTTTTTTTTGGATAATTAAGCGATTATTTCCAAAAAGCAAACCACACAATCAAAGAATACACGAGCCCAAAGCCCAAAAGAAAGAAAAACGGACAGAACCTCCCCTAAAACAAGAGAGAGAAGGCCACACCAACAACCAACAACAACCATTGACAACAAAACAAAAGAACCAAACTCACTTCCACAACCCGGAAGGAGACACCACACCCCAAAGCCCAGCCCACAGCCCGGGCAAAGGCAACCAGGGCCCAAAAGTGACAAGGACCCAACCAACAACAAACCCATCAATCAACCAAGAGAACCATCAAGACCAAAGATATGAAGCGGGAAGGACCATCTCTCACACATAGCTCTGTAAACAGGGGATTTTAGGTCGCGACAAAGTATTTTCTTGTCGCGACCGAGTTTAGGGCAAAGGCCAAGAGAGTTTACATCGCGACAGAGTTGTCTAAGCTTGTGTCGCAACAGGGTGAACCCTCTGTCGCGACTAAAAGTTCCAGCACATGGGGTTTTCCATGTCACGACATAGCGCTCTATGTCGCGACAGTGGGGCAAGGCACTGTCGCATCTGTGCTGGCGCACGCGATTAGACGCCTGGCTTAATTAAGCATGCGTTGTTGCGCTGCAACAAAGCAGGGCGCCATGCGCGTGCAACAAACTGTGTCATGTAAAATGACAAGAGCTAGCGCACCAAGCCTAGGTGCAAGACGATATATATATATTTCAATACTATGCAGATTTCTCAGATTTCATTGTGTGACTTCATAATAAAGGGAAAATAATCTAATTAGGGCGTCATAGAAGTATCTTCCCTTCCACTATCGCCAAGATATCTTCCTTAAAATTCAGACCTAGCGTAGTCAACTGACTGAAGGAGTAGTCAGCCGAGTTTGAAAAATTTGATAACGTGCTGAGACTTGCAAGAGGCTTCCAGGAGTACTAATAGCCCACTACCTGCTGCTGGTTTGAGGTCTCAAATTTCTAAATCAAATTAATTGCAAACTATATAACACCCTTCAAGATGTTATAAAGCTGAGGTTCTAAACAAGTATGGGGGTTTTACTACAAATCGGGTTAAAGAATGATTTATCAAGAATTTGACTTCAAGGAGACCTAGTGGTGCTAAAACCACCCTTAAACCTCAAGTAAAAAGTGAAGTGCACAAGCCACACAGCAAGAGTCTACTTCTAAGTCAAGACAATGCTTTAAGTGCCATGGATTTGGGCATATAGCTTCTGAAGATGAAGTTGAAGAAGATGAAGCTGAGGAAGAAGACGTAGAAGGGGATGAGTTAAGGATGAATCTCCATGAATCTGACCATGGACCATGGAGATAAGGATGAGCTTACTATGCCCGACCATGGGACTTCCTTAGTTGTTCAAAGGAGTCTTAAGAATGGGGCAGCTCCTAATGAGGAGAATTGGTTGCGATCCAATGTCTTTCACAAAAAGTGCACATCTAAGGACATGGTTTGCTTGATTATTATTGATAGTGGGAGCTTCAAGAATTGTGTGTCCTTAAATATGGTGCAAAAGCTCAATTTGAATATGGAAACACACCCGAAACCCTATAAACTTAGCTGGCTTCAAGAGGGTAATGATATCAAGGTAAATCATCGATGCCTTTCTCTTTTACAATTGGATAGCACTACCAAGACGAAGTATGGTGTGATGTTGTTGCAATGGATGTTTGTCACTTGCTACTTGGGAGGCCATGGCAATATGATAGGAAGGTCATTTATAATGGCTTGAAGAACACTTACACATTCTGCAAGGATGGGCACAAAATTGTCTTGGCACCTTTGAAACCAACAATTGCTCCAACATCCAAACCTGAGGAGAAGAATTCTTTGTTGTGCAACTTGAGTTGAAGAGGAAAAAGAAATCGAGCTAGTTCGGGCAGATGGGCCTCTTGGTTGCTATTGAAGAAACCGAAAGTGAGAAGGAGATTCCAAGAAGTAGAGCCAATTTTGGAAGAATTTGTCAATGAGTACCCGAGGAGATCCCATGGGTCAGCTTCATGAGAGATATTCAACATCAAATAGACTCGTACTGTGTCTGCTTGCCCAATAAATCGGCCTATAGGATGAGTCCTAAAGAACATGAAGAACTTACAAGGCAAGTTGATGAGTTCCTTGACAAAGGGCTTATTCGAGAGAGTAAGAGTCCTTGTGTGGTTCGCACCCTGCTAGTACCAAAGAAGGACAGGATTCGAGGATGTGTGTGTTGATAGTAGAGCAACTGGGCAAAATTATCATTGAATACTGATTTCCCATTCCAATAGTCGATGATATGTCGTGATCAACTCTATGGTGCGCTCCATCTTTTGAAGATTGATTTGAGGAGCTGATACCATCAAGATGAATGGAAGACGGCCTTAAACCTCGAGATAAATTTTATGAGGATGTAATGCCATTTGGGCTGCCCAATGCCCCTAGCACTTTTATGAGGTTTATGAATCATATCCTTAAGCCATGCATTGAAAATTTAGTGGTGGTGTATTTTGATGATATTTTGATCTATAGCAAGAATTTGATGGAGCACTTAGAGCATCTGAGGCAATTGTTCTCTATTTTAAGGGAGAAGCGATTATTTGCCAACTTGTAACTGAATGCTTAAAGGGAGACAAATTCAAGTGGACTAGTGCTGCTGCATGTAAGAAAGCTTCAGCTGATTAAGCGTAAAGTAATCAAGCTCCATGTTTGGCTTTACCCGATTTCAACAAAGTGTTCAAGTAGAGGTGATGCATCAAAAGTTAGGATTGGTGGTCGCCCTAGTCAAGAAGGAATCTATTGTTTTCTTTTAGTGAGAGAAGTTAAATGAAGCAAAAAGGAAGTACTCCACCTATGACAAGGAGTTCTATGCTATCTATAGAGCTTTATTCCATTGGAGTCAATACTTGCTTTGCAAACCTTTTGTGCTCTTCTCAAATCATGAAGCACTAAAATTCATCAACCTATGAGATATTTGGGAGTCCCTCTGATTTCTACAAGGCTCACTCACGGTGATTGTATGCCTCTTATTCAAAGAATTACGGCCGACCAATTTTGACAAGCAAATCTCATCTTATGTCAAGTAGACATACCGATTGCTTCGTCTTATACAAGATACAATTGTAATCAAAAATTATTATTATCCCCTAAGTATACTATTTCTAAGATTGAGCAGTCATTCAAGAGGCTTCTATGGTCTCATGAAAACCGACATGCGCTCGCTGTAGTTAAGACCAAGTATGGAATCTGTGTCTTCCAAAGGAGGAGGGCGGTTTAGGCCTCCGACGGTTGGGAAGACCGGAATGATTCAAATGTTATGAAGCATGTCTGAACTCGTTTCACAAGAAGGACTCCTTGTGTATGGGTGGAAGTTTTATTCGCGCCTATGGAGCTCTCTCGAATGCAAGGAACCCTTACAGCTGTTCTCGAGTCATGGAAAATCCTCCAACTTAGAGAGAGGATCGACTTCATAATGGCCAAAGGGTGGTGACGGTGCGGCTTACCTTTTATGGCATGATTTCTGAACCCTGGCTGGTCCTTCCTTCCCTATTATGGTGAGCGGATTCAGATGACTCGCAATTCATAGTAACGCGAGTGGTCAGAAGTTATTGATGAAGGGGGGTAGAAATGGCCTATCGCTAATTCAGGTGACCTTATTGTTATCAAGGAATGTACTGCGTTAATTACTATGTCACATGCCTCTATGATATTCGACTCTAGACCCGTCTGGGTTTTCACCGTGAGCTCACCGAAACCACATTAGACCAAAAGAAGCCGATTGTTAATCGCACTCTTCGATTTGGTTCCCTGTTATCGGGAAAGGCGGCCTATTGTCTCGTCAATTTATTGCATGATTGTTACTCAGATAAGCTTTCTCAAAGTGGGACTCACCACTGATATCGTGTGTTTTATCGTGCTAATGTTGAAGACAGAACCACTTATTCTTCTATTACATTTCACAATTAGATTCAAGTGAGACCTATGGTTGTGTGGGGTCTCTAGAACTCCGAGTGGAATCTCGAGAACGAATTTTGTGGTACAGCCAACAAGGAAGACACCTTCAGCTCTATTACAGCGAAGATTATGCGGTGCTACTTTATCTACCACTTATGGGGTCATCGAAATGGTAGAATTCACGAGAACAACTATACTCCAGCTGATACTATCTTTCGCCTCATTTGTGATGATGTTATACTGCGTATTTCTGGTCTCCAGAAGGTCGTTGATAGCCCTGCAAACAGATCATTGTGTGAGAGATGGTCCTTCCCTATAAATATTTTATCTCCTGGTAGGTTGCATGCTTGATTTGTGTGTGTTGGGCCTTGCCGCCTGCTGTCTGGTTGTGGGTGTCTTCCTTGTTTTGCCTTTTTGTTGCCCTGATTGTGGGCTTGTGTCTTTGTTGGTGGCTTTGTGTTGTCTGGCTGTTGCCCCACCCTCTATTTATAGGAGGTGTCATCCGCTTTTTCGTCGGGGTAGTGGCTCCCGCCCTGGCTCTTGATTGTCATGCTGCCCCTTTGGTAATAAATTTCCCACTATCCAAAAAATTCATCAACCACCAACACAAGTTGAATCGAAGACATGCGACATGGGTGGAATCTCATGTTTAAGATAACTCACAATCAAGCATGCATTTGTTCATAACGTTGTCGCAGATGCCTCGAGTAGGAAACATGCCTAGTGCCTTCCATGGCATGTCCAAGTGTTGATCTGATGTTGAAGGAATCCATAGTACGTAAGGAGATGCTGATTTTGGTGAAATCTAAAACGTATGCGCCGACAAGCCTTTCAAGGGTTTTGTAAGGGTGGACGGTTTTCTCTTTAAAGGAAACACTCTATGCATCCCGTCTTGTTCCTTGAGATTGAGTATTCTGGATGAGTTGCATGGTGGAGCATTAGGACTACACTTTCGTGAAACAAAAACCTTAGCTTTAGTGAAGGCAAGCTTCTTTTGGCCTAATCTAGAGAGAGACATTGCTAGATTTGTCAAGAAGTGTGTTGTGTCCATGATGGCTAAAACTCATGGAAACAATGTGGGACTACATACACCATTGCCAATTCCAAATATGCCATGGGAAGAGGTTAGCTTGGATTTTGTGTTGGGATTACCTAGAACACAAAGAAACAAAGATTCGATTATATTCGCCGTTGATAGGTTTTCAAAGATGGCCCACTTTGTACCATGCACAGTCGACAGACAGCCAGATGTTGCTTACTTGTACTTCAAAGAGATTGTGCGCTTACATGGTATTCCCAAGACTATGGTCTCAAATCAAGACTCTAAGTTTCTAGGTCACTTTTGGAGAACTCTATGAGGGAAACTCCTGTAGGACCTCTTTTACTGCTCAAGATTCTTATCACCTCGACTGATGGTCTACACTAAAGTTTACTAATAGAAGCTTCACAAAATTTGATACGATCTATGTAGGAAAAAACATGAAACAATAGGATTTGATTCTGCCCCAAATTGAGTTTCCCTACAATAGGTCCATGCATAGAACTGTTGGGAAAATTCCATTTAAGGTAGTCTATGGACTACTACCGATTGGACCCATGGAATTAGCACCCCAAGCTACTACTAAACAATTTAGTGGAGATGCTGAAGTTAGAGCCAAAGAGATCAAGAAGTTGCATGAAGAAGTTCGCTTGAAGATTAAGAAGCAGAATTCCAAATATTTGGAAAGCAACAGATCGCCGCAAGTATGATTATTGAGTTTGAGGTTGGCGACTTGGTTTGGGTACACCTTCGCAAGGATAGGTTTCCACCGGGAAAGTTTGGAAAGCTCAATTCAAAGGTAGATGGCCCTTTCAAAATTATAGAGAAAATTGGAGAGAATGCCTACAAGTTGCAGTTGCCAACTGAATATGAAATTCTCCAATGTTCAACGTCAACGACTTGAAGGCTTATCATGGCAAAGACTTGAGGGCAAGTCTTTTTTCCCAACTATGGGGGGATTGATGCATGAGCTTATTTAAACACACCAAACATTGGGAGTTCAACCCTAAATATTGAAGAATTGGATTAGAGTGTCAAAAGCATTGAACACATGAAAACTCCTCTCATTTGGTCCGAAGGCAAAACGCACAACTTGGGTATCCCCATCAGAGCTTCACATGTATATTTATTTTTTAGAAAGATTTGTCACAAGATCTTATGGAGGATTTGCTTTAGGATTCTACTGTATTTCTTTTAGAAAGATTTGCTGGGAGATTTACTCAAAGATTTTATTCTATTTCTTTTAGGAAGATTTGCTCTATTTATTTTAGAAAGTTTGCTTTTAGGAGTTGCTTTATGTAATTTAGAAAGTTTCTTTTCCTAGTTAAAGTAGAAGTTGCTTTATTTGCTTTAGAAAGTAAGGGGCATACAAATGCCCCTTTAGTTATGTTTTTTTTTTATTCATTCAAGTTTTAATAAAGTTTCAGATTTCTCTTGGGTGGATTCCCTTGGGGCGAGTTCCCATGGCTTCTTAATCCTAAGTGGATTCCTTGGTAGCGATGTCTTTGTCCGGCTTATCAATCAACTCGTCCATAGTTGATTGTGGTGCCTTCACTCCATCATCTATCTTGTGTGGATCTTTTCAAGAACTCAAGAAGTAAACTACTCAGGCAAACTCTACTCTCCTCACCATCTCATCTTTTCTTTAAACTTTCCATAACCAAATTTTCAACCTCAACCCAAAACGTTCCAAATCTTGTTCCATACTACTAAAACCTTCCTAAATACCTTTTTTTTCCCTTAAATACCATAAATACACCATCCCTAACTTTGAAAATCTCCAAAATTTGTCCATAACATATTTTGGCCCTAGAAAACTACCCCAAACCCATATTTTGACTTATCTAAACTTCAGGATCATCCATCACGGTCCCAACCTTACATCAAACTAGTCTTGCTTTATGTCTCTTAATGTTGCCTTGTGAGTCTTTCTTTGTCTTAAAGACCCACTGATGAGAATCAAAAGTAATAAAGGATCCGTGGATGGTGAGCTTCTACAACACATTGGAACAATCTAATTATGGGAAAATTTCATTTGTATAGTTGGGGAAACCTTGAGACACCTAATATATTTCTCTATTTCCAAGTGTTTTTGAGTTTTATTACTATTTTGATTTGAGTTGTTTTTTTTTTTTTTTTGGATAAGTAAGAATTTATTTCAAAAAGGCCAAAGCCCACCAACAAATAAACAATACAAGAAAGCCACAAAGTCACTGAGAAAACTAAAAACTGGACAGCACTCCCTAAAAACATAGCAGGCAATTGAACAAAAACACCTCGATAAATAAGAACCAAAAATAAAACAAACCCACAAACTACAAGTGAAACCCCAAATAGGACTAAACAAGCTCACACCCACATTCCAAAGCAACTAAACCACAATTCCAAATGACAATTAAAAGTAAAAGCAAACTGTGGGGACTACCAAAGACCGACTCAACCGTAATCGTAATCCATCAATCACCCGCATAATCTACCATGGTCAAGGATATTACTGAAAGTACACCATCTCTCACACATTGTCTCTGCTCACCTGATTGTCCCGCAACTTTTGAAAGTTAGAAATTCTTAAACGAACGTCATTACGTAGACAGTGATGAAAATAGCACGCGAAGAAAAGATGTTCTCATAAACAAAGACCATCTCTCACACACGTCCCGCTCAATCGGATCGTCCATAACTTTGAAAGCCAGAAATCTAAACCAACGCCATTACAGATAAGACAGAAATAGCATCAAGAGAGAAAGATGTTCATAACCTACTTATTCGTTGTTCACAAATGATACATGGTCACACTTATAATCCTTAACTATACACAAAAAGACTTTGGGAGTTAATTAATCACAAGAATTATTCCCAACCGAGCTCAACATCTTCACATAACCCACATCCTCAACCAATACCACAGAACTGGCGTTCAAGAACAACAGATTTCGTCGATCGAATCGTAATATTAACACACGCGAGTCGGTCAACCTTATCGAAATACGTTTCGTAATAACTATTCGCGATCAATAACCGCAATAAGACGTTCGACAGCGAGGAAACGATCGTAACGACGCCAACGATCAACGCAGATTTTCATTCGAACGCCCGTCGATCATCGCGATCTCATGGCTATTGGTCCACGAACGCGTTATCCTCTTAAACGATCGTTCACACACATCTATTCTGGATACCGAGAAGGTCATTGAGAACAATGGGCCAGCCCACCGCCCATCATCAACCTCCATTACTCATATCACTGATATCGAATCACACACCGATTCATAGTAATGGATGAGCACCAACCGATTCAGAATCATGTTATTAAGTCCTCATTATTAAGAACTTTATACGAGAACGGCCCATCTTTGTCTTCTTTCACCGCGAGACTTACGCGAACTCCACGAACAAATCGGTGGTTTAATACCAAAAGCTCCTGACGCCCCGTAATATACCCCTCCAAGACCCAAGCCAATCTACAACGAGTCCTTTCTATAAACAAGTTCCATGGTGTTTCAATACATTCAGATCATTCAAGTTCAATACACAAGAATCTCAAAAGTTCCTAGAGGTAAACTCGACGATTATCTGCCTCGATGAATACTCAAGTCAGTTCAATAACCTCATTCAAAGTTTACCTAATCTATAAATAGTATATTTGAATAATGAACAACCGCACTAATACCGATGGATACTATATAAAACTCAACTAATTAATAATTTTCCAGACAAGAAAAGGGCCCGCTTATTCAAGACTCACTGCCAAGATTTATCCAAAGAAGGGCCGACAAATAACAGGGGACACCAGACATCAACTGAACACCAAGATATATTTTCAATCAACCAAGGATAGTCAGATCCACCTATTCTCACACCATTTACTCAAGAATAATCAGATCTTTCCGCTTTGTTCACTACGACTTGAGAGAATGAACCTTACGGAATCATCCATTATGACTCGGAACACTGACTCGGTCTCGCTTCTGCAAAGAAAATATCATCCGCAAAATGTTAGGTGAGTTAAATTAATTTCTCACATTTCCGTGATATTGAAAAATGTCGCATCGGCACTAACAAAGGATCTGACATGCGATAGCAATGATAAACACATAAGATGAGGTCTTGCTTGGATACATTATATAACCTACTAACCTCAACTATTATCATCGACACGCAAAAAGGAAAGGGGTGGTGATGCAAGCCTCAATACATTCAAAGAGATACACAAAGTTCCCATACTAGCCAAGATACCAGGATACATCTCCAACCTGATTAGGTTTATGTTTCTGATCACCACACTAAGGACCTTTATCACGGATAATTCGATCATAAGCCCTCGAGTAATAAGGACATTATCCGCTACATCTCTACCTTTCACGTTAAAGCCGATCAGGTGACTTTATAACAAAGATGCACCTATTAAACCCCAGAAGAATAATCTTCTTGAGCAGGCACGATAAACAAAGAGTTACAACAAGAGATCATTTATAATCATTCGACAGATCTGGACAGGACCTTTCGCACAAGGGCAATAATGGTGCAATTAATCTCGCTGAGAATGTCACAGATTTAGAAGAAGGGAGATCACCTGCATCAACAACATCAATCCCAATTATGCTCATGCAAAATGAAAACCCATAGAAACCATCAAACTGAGCTTTACATCTATCTAGAACATGGCCATTTTGACTTCCTCATACGATACTACCATTCAAATATTTAGATGTCACAGACCAAATGAAATCCATCAAGTATTCAAGACTATGAGGACCATCAACACGTAGAATATTTTAAAGTAGCTGCATCGCTTCCTTGATTGCCACCCAAGTTTCACTCGCACTCACTCCTGGGATGTTATGATTTACTGATTGAGCATTCCTGAGCCTTGACCGCAGGAAGTACTCCGTGCTCTCGATCTCCAATTTTATTATTGACTTAGACTTTGTTTTAGAACCTCCTCAAAGATAAAAGATCATGAAAATTTTTAGACACTTCAAAGATCCATCAAAGAAAGGATCACTGGATTGTTTCCAGCAAATTGATCGAGCCCGTTTAATTTCTCGCATCTTCTAACGCTATTTATCGCAGTTTTACCGGCGAATGAACAACGTTGAGGGCAAGCTTACCTTCTTCGCTTTGGAGTTATCAGATATGAACTATAACATTTCAAGATCCTTCGTGACTTTAAGAACGCAGATGATCCGCTAAAAGTTAGAATTGGAATGTGAAGTATAAGCTGCATGTTTTATTTTGGAAGATTTGTTCTCCAAGTCAAAGCATAAGTTGTTTTATTTAATTTCAGAAAGCTCATTTTTATATCAAATAGGAGTTGCTGGTTTCTATTTAGAAAAGATCACAGATTAGATAAGTAATATTTTCAAAAATAAACATCAACAACAACACATAAGAGGTCATGAAGACGAGAAACTAAAACTGATGACTCTCCCCTAAGACAGGAAAGTATGAATTACTAAACAAAACACCGATAAACAAAGAAACCAAAATAATACCCACAACCACATATGAAACCCCAACAGGACTAAACGTTCACACCACATTCGGTAGGCACCAATCGACAACAATGCGACAGCCGCGGCAAAGCAACCAGACCACCAAGACCGACCAACCGCACAACTATCAATCACCCGACAATCTACCATGGTCAAGAATATTGGCCGGAAAGACCATCTCACACGGCCTGTCACCCTGATCACAACAATATCCGCAACTTTGCCAGAAATTTAAACCAATATTACAGATAAGACAAAAATAAAGATCACAGAGAAAGATACCTTATTAAACTCAATATTCATGACCACAATGATATATGGTCAGACCTGACGTTAACTCAACCATACCGGGCTAAAAGACTTCCTCAGCAGTGACTAACCCACAAGAATTCATTCTCCCAACCCACAGCACTAACATTCTACATAACCCAATATCCCCAACCAATACCAAGAGAACAGTGTTTCAAGAACAAATGATCTCGTCTTCAACATTTGAAAACTACACACCATACGAGTCGGTCAAACCATTCGGTTATTCAGAACCAACCCATCCGCAGACCGTCAACCGTAAGCAATAAAAGCATGTCTCCCGATAGCTCGAGGAAACCATATCGGACGATGCCAACAGTCACCAAGATTTTCTGGTCAAATGTTCCGTTTGACTAACAAAGAAGATCTCGGGATGGCTGGCGGTCCACGAACGCCATCCTCCCGTGTTAATCGCCGGGTACCGACCATTCTGACGCCGTCAGAACACAGAAGTCAGAATGGCATTCGATCACTCATCGACGAACCACGACGACATTTCGATACCGATCCGGGCACCGATCCACATGGCGGAGGAAGACGACCAACCGATCAATCATGCCACGGTCTTGCCGCTACAACTGGTGGCGATGCACAACGCGACTTTTATTTTCCGCACCACAGACACGCCAACCCACTACAACTGAGATGGCAGATCAAACAGATGTCAAGATGTCTTCCAGATTTAAGACACTGAGAATGAGGTCTCGCGATAGAACTGTTCCAGAGAACAGACACATCTGACATTGGCTCTTAACGACGCTGAATAACTCACTTCCCAACAAAGAAACAAAACCCGACCCCATTAATTGCTCGATGAATATAAATAATCAATAAGTTTGTCAATCTTATACAGATATTTGGAATAATGAACAACCGCACCAATACCATGGATACTATATAAACTCAACCACTAATGCAATTTCCCGCATACATGGGCCCGCTGTCCAGACTCACCGCCAAGATTTATCCACAAGAAAGGCCGACAGTCACCAGACTTTGCAGAGATCAATCGAACACCAAGATATTAACAGAATGTCAACCAACGCCGGCGATAAACCAAGAATCCAATTTGTTCACCATTTTACTCAAGAATGAAAAATTCGTGACTTTCTTGATTATCCATCGCACTGGAGGAATCTCAACCCATTAGCTCATCCATTATGACTAACACCGGACTTCGTCCACAAGAAAGAAAAACATCATCCGTCACAACGTTGTGCGGTTAAATCAATTTCCTCACATCGGCGATATTAAACGTCGACTGGGGCAACACCAAAGGATCCAGACATATTCACAGCACGATACCACATGATATGGTCCTTGGTCAGATCACGTTTGATGAGCAAAACCTACGAACCAATCGACGATCGACACAGAAGAAAGGCGGTGATGCAAGCTCAATATTATCCACAAGACATTAGGGTCTCACACCAGCCAAGATAACCGTGATTATCTCGAACCGATCAGAACATAGTTCTCACATCACCAAGGCACACCGGGATGACCTTTATCACGCGGATAATTCGATCATAAGTCCTGATAATACGATTATCATCCGCCACAATCTCAATCTTCACCAAAGCCTAATCGCGCGTGACCCCATAATCCACACCTGATTAAACCTCACAGTTAATAATTTTGATATGACTTATAACAAGACACAACAAGAGATCGCTTCCATAACCACCATGCATCTGACAGTGGACCTGGGGCACAAGGCAATAATGGTGAATTAATCTCATGAATGTCACGACGAAGAAGAGATCAACGCATCAACAACATCACTCCCAATTATGCTCTACGCGTACTGGAAACTGCCAGAAACCATCCAGCCCTGGGAGCTTAAGTTATCATCTATCGGCAAAATCATGCATTAATTCTGACCTCCCCGCGATATTTCACCATTCAAAATATTTAGACGCCTAGACCAACAACTATCGTATATTCACACGCGAGGACCATCAACACAGAATATCTTTAAAGTGAAAGATCGTTTTCATTATTAACCGGTTCAATTTCATCCACTGACGTTATGATTTATCGATTTGAAGATCTGAGTCTGACCGCCATGAAGTAATCGTTCGATTCGCTATTTACCGATCAGACTTTTATTTGAGAACCCTCTCGCGATAAGCGTAAGATCACGGTACTTTTTATTGACTTCTCTCACGATCCATCAGTTGATCACCGGATCGTTCAACAACTGGATATCGTTGACTTCCCAGATCCTCAACGTTTAATACTTCCACCGGCGAACGTGAAAACAAACGCTGAGGCAAGACTTTCACGACATTCACGGAAACGATAAACGATCACTTCAAGATCTTCACAATCTCATTATAACGCGGATGATCCATCGGCGCCGAAGAATGAATGGAAGTTCTTCCCATCAGACTTGGCCCGACATTAAGACCAGTAATCGGGAGGACAAATATCAGATAATCCAGCTAGTGGACTGCTACGCATCGGGAAGATGATCCGGAACAAAATTCATTTCGAGACACCATCCAACTTCCCAGCTATGAAGCTGGGGCACCGTTCATCCAATGCAAACAGGGGTCCCAAGAAAGGAACATCCGCCAACCCACATTGAACAGCACTGTGGAACTTTAATCACGTCGAACCCGCACCAACACCCCGACTTTCTGACACGACCGCGGAAGGAATCACTATCAACGATCCATGGACGGTCAACCACGACCACCATCACAGACGCCACAATCTTTCATCAACATAGTTATTCAATACATACAACCAACACCAAAACCAGAAATATTTTTCCTGGTGGCTGTGATGACATAGTATTGTCGATCCAGAAATGGATGATATTAATGCTGAACCGTTTGTGGTTACACAACCAAATTTACCGCGGTATACGACCGCAGTTACGACATTCACAACCCTGAACATGTAAAGAAAAGATTCATCTCATTTGCCGTCGACCGTTCAAGAATACACGCCAAAATCAAGACATGGTCTCAACAACGCGAAGACGTTAAGGTGTCGTTCAAACCCTTATGTTCCAAGATGACGAACCATTGAACGGTTTCACCGATCCCATTTATTAGCAGGTCCGCTTCGGGCTGAGCTCTTCAATTACACCGGGCGTGAAGTCCGTACCATCAACTTCATGTGGCGAACTGTCAATGGGGGAAGATCTGAGTATTCAGATTGCCGCCTTCATCCTACCGCCAGGCATTCGGGCAAAGAACCATAACCGACGATACCAATAGTCATACCACTTCCTCAAGATCGAACCCGATCCTTTGGGGCTCGGAATCACGCTAGCATCACCAATCGCTGTCATTAACTAACAACCATATCTCCCACCCGCTTACTATCCTCGCGATCACTGCGTTTTATCACCTTTCGAACATCGATCCGTACCGAGCCACGGCACTATTTCCAGATCAGCGATACCATTCACGCTGAACCTTCGACGACAATTTCGCTACGCCAAATTGTTCGCAAACAAGAAAAGATCGCGGCTTCCGCCGATACCGACCAGTCAGAAACTACATTCCTCATCCAACAACGCATTTAATCAACCACTCAATCCCACACATATCCTACAGCGACAATAGAACTTGACCCATATTAGATAGTGAATGGTGAATCAGTAACATCACACACAGTTCTTACATGTATGGATGATGCTCTGCGGAGTTCAGATCAAAGTCATGACCCGATCGAACCTCCGGGTCCTGAATCTGAAGAAAAAAAAGGCCATTCGGTTGTGGAAATGCTCAGGCATCTCGCCTTGGCTGCTGGCAGGCATTACTCCCGGAAGCGGAAGGCGCTTATCAGGTATAAGCTATTCCATATCAGTGCTCGTTCACCACCTCGCGGGAAATTACATGACGTCTTCCGTTAGGCAATGTGGGTATAGAGATTGTAGTGAGCCACTGTTTTTCCTGACGAGAGAATAGAGTTACTCAGAGTTTTCTTTGGAGCATCTTCCTTACCCCCTCGGATTGTTTGATTTCTTTCTTTGATTTGGTGATGATTTATTCCTGATTTGCTGCTATTTTGAAGTTGATTTGTTCCTGATTTGCTACTGATTTAGTGCTGATTTGTTCTTGATTTGCTTCTAAAATGTCCTTGATTTGAGACTAATTTGTTCTAGATTTGCAGCTGATTTTTATTACCAAGTCTTGTCCTAAAAATTATCTAGTTTCCTTTCTAGTGTTTGGTCGAATATTTAGTTTCCTTAGTGGCTGAATAGTTGTTTATTCTTCATATTTTTGAGCCTATTTATAGGTGTGTTATCCCTCCTTTTTGCCGTTTTCACGCATTAATAAAATTGAGAGTTTTTATTTCTCTTTGGTTCTTGACTGAACTCTTTGAAATTATCGGTTATTCTGTGGTGTTCAACAAGACCTATCAATCGGATCTCCATCACTGATTGGGGCATCCTCATATACCAAGGTTCTTGCTTCCATATAAGCAATGGGTCAAGGTTATCCATCCAAGTCGAATACGAGAGCGGTTCTTCCAAGCTAATTCGATCACAAGTTGACGGGGTTCATATCACCTACTTACACCCCAATGGTTTTTCACCATAAGGCAACTCGACGAGATCTGATTATCCAAAAAAAAAAAAAACTCGACGAGATCCCAAACTCAATTAGATGCCAGAGAGTCCATCTCCTCTTTCATGGCATTATACAATAAGTCTCATTCCTTAGAACTTATGGCATGTGAAAAGGTTTTCGGATCATGTTCGACTCCAATATTGAAATCCGGTTCTTGCAAGTACACAGCATAATCACTAGGAATAGCTAAATTTTTTACCCAAGTAGATCTCCTTAATGTTGTTTCTTCATGGGGAACTTCTTGTTAATCGGATCTTTCGTCGATATCGCTTGTTCAACGTTTGTTCCGACAACGCAATCTACAAAGTTCAAAAGTTTGTGGATTCAAAGACTCCGGTTGTCTTATACCATTTCTACCCATGCGGGTATATGTAAGTGATGACTGCCATGACTTGAACTGTAGGTTCGACTTTACAGTGATCTCAGATAATGTGTCAAGTCATTCTCAAGAAACTTCAAGTCAATTCATAATCCTGTTGGTTTTGTGGAAGGACAACAGAATCTACATAGCCCTTGGATTTTTCAAAGATACCAATGAAATGCCCACAATAGTCCTCTGGGTCTAGTTTCTTTCAGGATTATAAATCCTTACTTTAGACGTGGCATCCCATACACACATATATATGTCGCAAATCGTTTCCAACCTTGAATAACTCAAATGGCATCTTCTAACAACCTTGGTCGAACCCAATTAATTATATACATCATTACTATCTTGCCTCACCACGAGAATCGAGGAAGATTACCGCTTAATTTCATACTCTTACCATGTCCATTAAGGTTCGTTCCTTCTTCCATTACACCATTCCCACCTCAAGAACCAAGCATGGTGTATTAGGCAACAATCCCATGCTCTTGAAAAAACATAGCAAATGGACTTGGTACTTGCCCATTCTCAGTGTACCTACCATAATACTCTCCACCTCTATCTAACCTTACTATCTTTATTTTCTTCTCGCATTGTTTCTCTACTTCAGCCTTGAATACCTTAAAGGCTTCCAATGCTTCGTCCTTAAAACGAAGTATGTGGAAATACACGTAACGTGAGTAGTCATCAATGAAGGTGATGAAGTATTTCGGATCACTCTCATCCATATCAAGATAACAAATGTCTCAGAGTGTGGCATTTCAATAAATGGTTACTCCTACACCCTTTTTTTACTATTTGGTTCGCTTCCTTTACGTGAATCCGTAAGTAAACATGTCTCAAAGTTCCAGAAAGTCCAAGGTAATCGAAAGTACTCTTCGATCACTAACCTTTAATTCTTCGAATGGAGATGTGTCCAATTCCAAAGTGTAATAATAAGAATCCATTCTTAAAACCGAAATTTTCTTAATTTTTCTCGAAAATGGCAAAAATACCAACCATCGGCGGTTTAGGGAAGCCTATAAATTTTTCTAGATCTTGGATGACAAAACAAACTTTACCATTGGATTCATTTCGCGAAATCTAGTTACCTAGCAAATTTTCGTTGAATTTCGAGACAATCGGATTTTTTTCACGATTTTTGGGGTAACGGGCATCTAGTGACTCCCAGGGACGAGATTTTTATGAGAATCTCGGAGTAAGGAGAAAACTAGTTCATTTTAAAAATAAATTGAATCCTGAACCAAAGATCAAATAAATTGCTTCGGGGCGTAAACTAGTCTAATGAGCAATGACACATGGCGCGATAAATATGTCTCCAAACTTAAGAATTATGTGTAATACCAAAGATACAAAATCAAGAATATGACTATCATATAATATTTTTATTCTATTTATCTCAACTAAATATGTTTAAATAGAGGCTTAAATGTATAAGGCATCTTGTGCTTTATTATGATTAATCTTATATTAAGATTACAATTAAATGTTGGCTTAAACACTGAAATTAGCATTTGGGAAATAATTATGGTTAGAGAACTAAAGGGGACTAGTCGGGTAATTACAAAACCTAATAGCTAGCGGTAGCATGAACTAATGGGAAAACGAGTAAGGGCAAGGTTAAAGGCAACTTAAGCATGCCAATCAGAATCAAGACATGCCAACACACGTTGAGACCCAAGTGGGAGATACTAAAAGCATGTGAGTAGAGCTCTAACCTTATATTCCGTGTGAAATCAAGCTGTGAGGAAAGAGAATAGAAGCCAGGTTGGGAGGAAGGATAATAGAAGCTGAGAAAGAGAGGGCTTCATTTCTAGCTAGAACAAAAGGGTTAGTGTTTCATTTGTTTATTTATTTTGTCTAGATTTCTAAAAAGAGTTATTAATAGTAGATCTAGTCTAAATAAATGTTTTAGTTTATTAGTGTTTATTCTTAGCCATATTTTTATATAAATCGAAGTTAGAGAGAATTTAGAGAGAGAGAAAGTGCAATTTTTGTGAGGAAGAAGAATAAATAGTGGTTTTTACAGTTTAGGTTTCTACTCATTGATGATGGACATGTTAATGAAATTTAGTTTATAAACTAGGCATTTTAGTGTTAATCACATTATTATGTATTTGATTTTAAGTTAATTAGGTTACAAGGAATTTTTTTGATAATTGGGTTGGCAAGGAATTTTAGTTTAGTTCTTTAAAGAAAAGTTTTAGAAACCCGTGAAATTTTAAATTTAAATTTCAAAAAATGGCAAATCAGACTACGGAATAGTCCCTGAGAAAAAGTCGATTTTTCTAGATCTCGACGACGAAATGGATTCACCATTAGAATCGCTCCCGACCTAGGGCTACCCATCGACTTCGTCGACTGCGGATGTCGACTTTCACGTATTTCGGCGCAGATCATTGTCAAAGGACACATAGTTTCATGTGATACGAACCCCGTCAACTTGTAAGGAGACCCGTGATCGGATTTGATGGAAATAAAATCACAACGCAGTGGAATTAGGTTTTAAAATTTTTCCAAAAAATCTTATTTTCGCAGGAACCCATGCAAACACATATTATAGACTAAAAGGTGAATCAACCTTAAGACAAAGATGCTGGAGGTCCTCTCTCAGAGAAGGCCTCTCTGGGCCGCTGCCTTCGTGATCGATCTCAAAGTAATGACAAAATCTGTGGTGGGGTCGGGTGTTAATGAGGGCTGACCACATGGTCGGCTCTCTCAAAAGGAGATTCGCACTTTGGGTTCCTAAAAGATACCCACACTGGCCACTCGTTTCTGGTGAGGTCTCCCTGTATGTGCAAAATGGCGTGGACTCAGCCGGTGTGAGTTCATCGGAGAACACTACCACCGACGATCTCAACGAAGGAGCAGATCCTGCCGGTGTTGACACCGCAGATCCATTTTTCGGTCCGGTTGCCGAATCGGGAGGTACATCTTCAGATCTTGTGGTTTTGATTTCCCGAAGCTCAAACCTGCAACTTCGATCCGCTTCAAGCTCATCCGGCGGCCGTACTGATTAGTCACGAGGGCCGCCGCGATCCTCCGCCAAGGCATCATGAGCGTAGAGAAAGCCGGACCTTCGTGGACGGGTTCGGCCGATACGGGTATGAGAAGGGATACTTGGTTGTGTTGAGGCTCGCTTATGGACAATCGTGGATCGGTAACACCGAGGTAGTGTTGGATTCCGGGGTGGCTGTGAATGTGGCTGTGAGCTTAACGCCAAATGGCATCGTCCGAAAATGTGCTTCGCTCACTCTCACGAGCTCAGATCTGAATGGCACTGCCCCGACGAGCTCAATTCCAGCCATTGGAGCTCACCCGAAGTCTTCCCTTGGTCTTGGCAAGTTGGTACCTTCTCCCGGCAAGTAGGACGAGCATGCGAGAAAGGGCTGGATGATGGGTCAAGTCACGAAAATGGTATAAATTAATGTAACCCGTATTTCTCCGGCCATACCATTAACTGGAGATGGCTAACATCCTCCAAAGTAAAATCTTGAAAGCTTGGTCTCATGCCCGGGTGGAAAATGTGGTCCGCTGCGCCGATATACGATTATGCCGATGGTAAGTTGTTGCTAAACCTCCGCGGAGGCGGAATGAGGGCATCGACATGGAAGCGATAATTGCAGACAAATTTCGGATAAGCCGCCTCCCGCTCCCGGTGGTGCGCCTGCTAATGCACTCGCAAGAGGGAGATGCCCGAAATATTCCACAACCGGAATGGTTTATTCTTCTTCAGATTCGTGTGGACCCGAGCACGGATCAAGGTGGATGGGCCGGACCATGGCACTTAGCAGGAGACCGCTCATATTACGTGATGGTAAGCTCGAAATGGACATGCTCAACATTCAGCTTATCATCTATCCTAACTGGTCAGTTCTATAATATTCTCCGAATACCGGATGTGTTAACGCGTTCAAGTACATTGTGTTAATTATTGAACTTCCACAAGACTTTGATCCACTCACCGAACCAAACAAAATTATCTTTTGCTAGAATTCTGATGAGGTCAAGGATTGTGAATTCCCTAAACTGCGGCTCGACAGGGGTAATGGCAATTTATTCTACAATAAGGATCGAAGGCCTCGCCCCCACGCTGTTCAATGCAAGCTATCGGCCATAACTGCAAATTGTCAAGCTAAGAAGATCGAAAGCAAAGGGTATAATTTCCACAATTTCGGGAACAAGAAGCACGAGGCGCTTATCGGGAAGGAAGCTAACAGTTGGGCGGAAGGGTTGAAGATAGCAGCTTGAAACCTACGCAGGTGCGAGCCATTCCATCGTAGCCGCGATGCAAAGAATTCCGAAAATTCCACTTGTCTCGTGAATCCAATCCTCCCGTAACGATGCGTGTCGGAATTGTGCTGCACGTGAGAGGACACAAGGTGGCTATCGAGGCCGACGCCCCACTCAAGTTGCATGGTAACACCTCAGATGTCTAGTCAAGCAGCCATATAAGAGGGTCCTAACGTGGGAAGTGTGTCCGTTGTCCACTAACACTGATTTTTCAGATACCTCCCCCATTATTGACACTTTCAAGCACATAAAAAGGGTTGATGAGTTGGACTTCACGCCTGTGCCTCTTTCCAGGAAGAAGCTTAAGAAATTGAAGAAATTGAGCCCGGATAATTCGCAGGATCCAATGATGGGGACCTTAAGATCTCCCAATGGTTAAGCTCCGCCTTGGAACATAAGGGGCTTGAATCCACCCTCAAGGCAAAGAGAAGTGCGCTCTTTGTAAAGTTCCATGATCTTGATTTTATTTGTCTCATGAAATCCCTAAATACGGCAATCTAACAGATGACTTTCTGCCTTCTTTTCCGGTGGAGACTTTTCCATAATCCACGAGCATGCTCCCCTCGTCTTGGCGTAATCCTGGATTTGTGGAAACCCTGAGAAGGTCAGCATTGATATTATTCACTGACGGACTAAGCTATGTGCTTTGGTGCCACACATCGTGGCCGAAAGCAAATATCTCCTTTGGTTCCCTAGCGTACGCCTAACAACTACATGGATAGAAGAAAGCGCTCCGCGCCCATCTCTCACGGTGTGAGCCCTTGGCAGCCAAACCTCGGGATGATTATGGGGCGACTCAATACCACCAGTTTAGCGTTGAAAGGTCCGGGGCAACATGTTGAATGACACTCGCCATGAATGACTTCCACGAGTGCCCGCTTCCTCGGAGCCATGATGTTCCTTTCTGGGCCTTTATTCCACTTGATGAACCATTGCCGGTGCGTTAACTTCATAGGCCAGTGAAGGTTAGACAGATGCCTTCAAAATGAATGCAGCTCGATATGTTCCCAATGCGCTCACTCAAGCTCCCTCCCCGTTATCTGGACACGCCTCCGTTACTGGCCCATGGTAATTCGATTCGGGGCCCGTAAAGCTTATCCCATTCAAATTCTTTAATTTTCAACATCATCCAGACTTCATCGGGCTTAGAAGGAAGTAATGAAGTTTTCGGCACTCCCATGTTCGGGGATCAATTCAAGTCAAAAGTGTGAAGGCCATCCTTAAAGCCTTCAATTCCGAATGACCTCGTAGGTTGCATAAGCATCGTTAGAGGCCAGAGAGGCACTTTGCTGTGCCCAATCATGGTGCTTAACAAATTTCTAATCCCAAAGTGTGGGGAAATGAGAAGAGTTGCTTAAAGAATTATCATGACTTCTAGCAATGGGCCGAGGAGGGTTTCTTGAAGCAAAACTAGAGTTCAATGGCTTAAACTCTAGGGACTTAACACTAGCTTCTTCCACAAAGTCGCTGTAGCCTGTAATGCTCCTGAGTGCTTTTAAAGGTTATTACTATGGTAAACATTTAATCTAAAGACCCTATTGCTATCAAGCAAGAAGTCAGAAGGGCACTTCCAAGGTATTTTATGTCTGATGAACCCACAACTAGCTTGGCCCGCATTTAGATAGATTGGATGGTCAGGTGGTCCCCACAAAGATATGGATACGTCGAATAAAGTAATTTCCCATGAGGAGATCACAAGCCATTTTTCCATCGATGATTCCAAAGCTCTCGCCTCGGCGGGTTTTCCCTCGCTTTTTCAAGGGCTTCGTGGTATTATCGAGTGACGCTGTACAAATTTCGGTGAGGTCCTTCTTTGAATCAAGTATGCTTCGCGAGATTAATTGTACAATTATAGCTTGGTGCCTAAGGTCTCTAACTCGGTTCATGCACGATTATAGGCCTATTTCTTATCGAGAACACCATCTATAAGTGCATCTCAAGATCATTGCTACGCAGAATTAAACAAAGGTCTCCCGCATTACGCCCCATCACGCTACCAGATAAGGTCGAGCATTGTCAATGTCCTTATCACCCAAGACGGTGTTAAACTACCATCGGATATTGGTCCCTCCTGTGTGTGCGCCTAAAGGTCGATGATCACGTAAGGCATAATGGCGCTTAGGTCGGGGCTGTATCTTGAGTATCCTCTCCCCGTATGGGAACCCCCTACTCACCCATTGAAATGTATTATGGCTTGCATCACTACCCCATCCTTCATTTCGATGTAAATGGTGAGCTTGCGAGGTTTTTGGTGCTGGTTATGCAAGGGGACCCATTATCATCATTTTTATTCATCCTCGCAATGGAGGCCTTTTCCAGATCCTTAGTTGTGGCCGCCAATAGACAAGGGTTTCAATTTCACCCCAGATGCAAGGAAATCAACCTAACTCACTTATGCTTTGCAGATGATATGTTTTTTGCTTTCTAGTGGACGATTCCTGTTCAGTCTTCATGGACGAATTAAGCAGTTCTTTCCATGTTTCGGCTTTAAGTGAACAAAGGAAAGTGCCATTTTCCTAGCCGGAGTTTCTGATGAAATTAGGAATGACCTGTTGAACGCCACAGGTCTGGCCCCTCAAGGTGTTTCCTATGAGATATTTGGAGTCCTCCGACAAGGCTCACTCACTTGATTGTATGCCTTTATTCAAAGAATTACGCGACCAACTGACAAGAAAATCTCTATCTTATGCCTATAGACATACCGATTGTTTCTGGCCTTATATTACAAGATACAATTGCATCAGTACTCGTTTATTATCCCCAAGTATACTATATCTAAGATCGAGCGGGCCATTCAAGAGTTTCTTATGGTCTGAAATTCTGGAGCGCCGTCGGCTAAGATCAAATCAGAATCAAATGTGGTTCTCCAAATGAGGAGGCGCGAGGCCTCGACGTGTTAAAGACCGAATGATACAAATGTTATGAAGCACAAACTGAACTGCTCTACAAGAAGGACTCCTGTGGTGGCGTGCAGAGGTTTTATCTCGCATAGGGAGCCTCTGAATGCAAAGGTCCTCACGAGTCAGTTCCCCGGAGTCGGGCGGAAAATCCTTCAACTTAGAGAGAGGATCAGACTTCATGTGCCATTATGGGTGGGATTAAAGTGCTAATCTTTTTATGGCATGATTTTTTTTTTTTTTTTTTTGGATAAAGCAGGGCATGATTTTCGAACCCATGGTCCTCTCCTTCCCTATTATGGTGAAATGGATCTCTTTATGACTGCACTCATCAGAACGCCGAGTAGCCGAGTTGGCTGATGAAGTGGGGTGGAATCGCCTATCGCTAATTCAGTGACCTATTTGCTATCAAGAACAAATGCAGCTAACTTAATTTCATATCAATACCCTCTAGGGAGTGGAGATATTCGGACTTTAGATCCCTTCTGGGTTTCACCGTAGTCACTGGAACCACTTTTACCCAAAGATGCCTGCCATAATCGTACTATTCGACGGTTTCCCCCAAGCCATCAGAGGCATGCCATTGTCTGGCCGTCGCATGCAATGTGTGATTATTACCCAGATAAGCTTCGGTCGGGTCTCACCAAATATCTTGTGTGTATTTTGTCAAGCACGTTGAAGACAGGAACCACTTATTCTTCTGGGTTGCCATTTCACGTACCGGTATTTAAGGCAGGATTCTATGGTCAGGTGGGTCCTAGAACTCCAGGAATTGCAGGGAACTAATTTTGTGAAATTGCCAACAAGGGAAAGTCCTTCAAATTTCTATTACAAGGAAGATCAAGGTGGTGCTACTATCTACCACTAGGGTCATCTAATAGTAGAATTCATGAGAACAACTATGCTCCACCGATACTTGTTTCACCCTCATTCAGGATGATGTTAGACTTCGTAGTTTCGGGTCTCCGTGGTTGTTGTTGATAGTCCTACAAACAGATCAATGTGTGAGACGGTCCTTCCCTATTAATATTTTATTCTCGTAGGTTTGATGCTGATGTGGATTGTTGGGGGCTTGTTGGTAGGTCGGGTCTTGCTGCTTCGCCTGAAGCCAGGCGGCTCTGTGTTGTTTCTTTGCCCGGATTGTGGGCTTGTGTCTTTGTTGGTGGTTTTGTGTTGCTCGGGCTGTCAGCCATTCCTATTTACAGGAGGTGCTGTCCGCTTTTCTTTGTTCGGCTGCGTGCCCTGCCTCGCTTCTTTGTATTCTTTCGTTGGCGTTGCCCTTTGCAATAAATTCTTAATCTATCCAAAAATATATATATATATATATATATATATATATATATATATATATATATATATATATATATATCAAAAGGTGAAGATTAGATCTATATCTCATCAAGTATAGAGATTTGTCGGGCTAGCAGTGGCTGGAAACAACTCCCTCGCACTGTGGTCTTCACTCGCCTCTTTCCTCGAGGTGGGCACCAACGATTCGTGACTGAACAATACACTCTAGGTTTTTCTCGCTAGATTCACCTTGTGTACTCAACACATGAGGCAAAGGATCTCTATAAGAGACTCTCTAGGAAACTAGGGTTTGAAAAAAAAAACTTATTTTTCCTTTTCTTTGGTTTCTCTTCAAAGACCACTCACCACTAAATATATCTCTCCGCTTGGTTTTTATAAACGTTTCAAATCCTTATCGATAAGGAAACGACCAATTATATTTAATATTCTAATTCAATCCTGACGATAAGGAAACGACTCAATAATTTTTAATACTATTCTTAAATTCAAATCCTTATCGTGATAAGGAATGAATTAATAATATTTAAATTTAATTCAAATCCTTATCGTAGATAAGGAAACGAATTAATTATATAATAACAATTCAACATTATTACTCCCACACAGATTATTTCCTTATTCAATGAGCAAACGAATTAAATTCGAATTCTTAAATAACAACTAATTGTTATTTGTAATTTAAAATAATCTCATCATTTTAAATTACTACAGAGAGAGTGCAATTTATTCCAAATCATGAATCGCTCATCAGAGTAACACATAGGAGGTGGAATCGGGACCCATGGACCAGAATTTCAAGTCTATCCGAATACTTCCTCCAAACTTTTAATCAATTATTTTAATTTATTAATTTCAGAGTTATTCCACTAAAACTCTGAAATTGAACTCGTTTTTACAAAAGACGATTTTACACGGAAATTTAGAGGTCCATTGGATTTTAATCATTACATGCGCTCTATCTCCAAGAAGGGTTCATAACCCGTAGTCGGGTGAAATTACCGCTTTGCCCCTCTAATTATATCTTGATCCTGTTCCATTAATCCACTAGTGAACGCTAATTTATAAACCCGGTTATAAATTAGAGCGCCAAAACTGCTCAATTCTGCAATCAACACTTAAGGGAACGAATCGGGCCCAGCCTTCCATAGAGGGTTGGATTCCATGTCCATAGTTCACATTCCCAACTGATACATCAATGGGCCTCCAAGACATAAGTATTGGGCCCATTTCATAACGGGCTTTAACCCATGACTCAAAAGGCCCAGTTGACAGAAACAGGAGTCTATGACTACTCAGATCGAGACTAACTGTATATGATCATCTAGTAAATACCGCTTGAATTCTCGAGATAAACGGTATTTAAAAGAATTCAAAATTGCGCCTTGGTCCCGTCCTATATAATCTATTATATGGAGCCTAACTTTAATGTCGCCATTAGTGACCGGATTAAGGTCACTTCATTCTCAATGATAGCTGATCGCCTCAGCAATATTTAATTTGAAGATCCCCAAACTTCAATTAATTTATATTACTACAATATGATTTATAATCCATAACTCGATCCTCTCGTATGTTATAACTCGGTTATACACTCGGGTTATGGTTACAGCCATTGCAACTGATTTTCTCGAATGCTTCATTCATACATTATGCACAAAATAGCCATGTAATAAATGCAACACTTTTTATTAATTTCATAAAACATAAGTATAAATTCACGCTTATTGGTGGCACTATCCCTAACAACAATCTCCCACTTGCTCTAAAGCACATGTGAGACATGTCTTTAAACCCATCCCGCATAAGTGACCCTCAAACGACGGCAGTAACATCTTGGTGAACGGATCCACAAGGTTGTCTTGCGATGCTATCTTCATAATAAATGACGCCACCTCTGCACGATCTCTAATCGATGATACTTCCTTTATGTTTCTTATGACTCCTTGGTTCTTTTTGAGTTTATTGATACCCACCGTTGTCACGCAAAGTACTATGGGTTTATCCATATTTGGAACAACTTCCAAATCTATAATGAACTTCTTGAGCCAGACCGCTTCTTTAGCTGCTATATATTCGCCTGATGGTAGAATCTCATGATGGCCGGATTGCTTGACACTTCTCCATACCACAAATCACCACTCAAGAGTGAATATCACCTGCACGCCGACTTTCGACCATCCTGTTTGACATGAAGTCGAATCAAGATATCCTATGGGATTCGGTGTCAAGACTAATAACCAACATATAGTTTCTCGTTTCTCTTAAGGTACTCGAGAACAGTTTTACCGCATCCAGCAAGCGCAACCTAGGGTTGGATTGGTAACGCACATAATTCCTATCGCATAAAGAGATGTCTCGGTCTTGCACACTGTAAAGATGGCATATATGAGGCCGCCCACCGCCGAGGCGATCCCGTCTCATGTCCTCTTCTTCCCCGAGCGCCGTAGACACTCGCCTTTGAGGATAATTCCATGTCTGCCAGTCGACTCCTTCTTGGAATTCTGTGATCGAACCGAGCAAGCACCTTATCAATATAAGATGCTTGAGACAAGGCTAAGAGTCCGGCTCTGCGATCCCTTATGATTTGATCCACATAACTCGCGGTCTCCAAATCTTTCATTTGAAACTCTTCGACTAGCCATTTCTTTATCGGGCCAAACAATAATCCTATCATTCCCAATGAGTAGGATATCATCTACGTACAGCACCAAAAGACTACTTTGGTTTCCTTGATGTACTTGTAGACACAAGGTTCATCAACATTGTGCTCGAAACCGAAGGTTTTGATCGTCTCATCAAACCGACGATCAAAACCTTCGGTTCCAAGACCTTGAAGCTTGCTTAAGCCCATAAATGGACCTTGAAGCTTGCTTAAGCCCATAAATGGACCTAAGCAGCTTGCAAACTTTCTGCTCTTGGCCTTCAACTATGAAACCCTCTGGTTGCATCATATAAATGCTTTCATCAAGATAACCATTCAAAAAGGTTGTCTTGACGTCCATTTGCCATATCTCATAATCAAGAGCAGCGGCAATGGAAAGAAGGATGCGAATGGATTTAAGCATAGCTACTGGGGAGAAAGTCTCTTCATAATCGACTCCCTCCTTTTGTGTATAGCCTTTGGCTACTAGCCGTGCTTTGAAAGTCTCCACTTTCCCATCCACACCTCTTTCTTTCTTATAGATCCATTTGCACCCAATGGCCTCCGATCACTCGGGAAGATCTACAAGTTCGTGCAGACATACCTGGAATACATATAGACCATTTCGTTCCATGGTATTTGCCATTTGTCCTATCAGATCAAGACATCACTGCATGTCAGGCGACAAATGGATCAGCTATCACTAGTATCTGCTAACAACATTTGCTTCACCGCCTCGAAGAATTGCTGTTTAAACCCTCCCACTACGCTGAGGTGCAATGACATCCTCAGAGCAGGGATCTCTTGTGAGTCTTTGTTACGCTCCCAGAATTTATTAATGGGTCGTGGTCTGATCTGATCAGATTGTAATTCCTCTGGTACAACCTTACTTCGAGGTTTGAAGTTTGCCATGTAGTCATTTTCAAGAAAGGTAGCAATTCCATTTATACTACAAATACTTTCATCTCGAGAGGATTGTAGAACAAACCTCCCCGCGTGCCTCGGGGGAAACCAACAACGTACTGCTCACTGCCGAAGCCCCCCGGCTCTTCCTTTCACACATGTGTCAGACACCCCATATACTGAGTTATGACGTAAACCCGGGAAGACACACCACTCCATAACTTTAAGGCGCAATGATAGACTTGGAGGGAACTACATTCAAAATGTAGACTGCAGTTTGCAGCGCATATCCCCATAATGATAGTGGCAATGAGGAGTAGCTTCATCATGTGCACTCCAACCATGCCGGGCTACTGCTCATTTCTTCTTCCGCCACGCCGCTCATTGTGGCGTCTGTGTGGCCGAATACAATGCCATGCTCCAATTAGGTGATCAGCAGACTCTTTGTATCGAGGTATTCACCTCCTCGATCACGTCGAAGGCCTGATAATGATTTACCTCTATATTTGTCTTTTCCCATTACTGCTTTAGGAATTCTTTAAACTTTCAAAAGTTTCGATTTCCTTTGCATTAGGTAAACATGCTCGTACCTAGAATGATCGTCATTAGTGATGGAAGTATTAGTAACGCTGGCTTGGACATTCGGAGGGTCAGAGACATCCCGGATGTACAAGTTCAAATGATTCCTTTGCCTAAAAGCCCTTTGTTGAGAAAGATCTCTTAGTCATTTTGCCTTCGGGCGGGATTCACGGTTTGGATGATTGCCAACTTACAGCTCTTTTAAAGGACCATCCTTTACCGATCGTTAATCTATCCCCAGGCTTATATGTCCTAACCTTAGGTGCCATAGTACGTGTCATCATTATCGAGAATATTTTGCTTCTTAGGCGGATCAGTCTGCTTCTAAATAGTTCGGTGTTAAGGAGCGTTCGATTGTTTGGCCTTAAAATGCAAGCCATTTTAATTATTTGCATGACGAATGTTTAAACCATTTAGAAACTAACAATCTGATTATTATCAAATCAAGCGATAAACAATTGTTCATACAACTTAGAGCGAAATCAAATTTCTCTGAATCCGGGGAATGCAATAAACATTGTTCAAAGCAAAGAAATTTATTCCTAATTCCTAAGCGAGCGGCTCAGCGCAGCTTCTTGAGCCGCATCGGCTGACTTTAAAGCTATATCAGAGCGCTCCCCATCGTGACTCCACGGAAGAACTAAGCATACGGAAAGAAGAACAAATATATGGTTAGTGGACTACTGAATCAATTATCAGGATTGACTATCAACTTCACTAAATTGGCTTCTAAAACCGATAAATCAAATTTACCTTTCTTTTGTCATACGTTCGGAGAGATACTTGTACAGTTTCTCTTCCCATTCCTTGCATCGACTCACTTAATGGAAACATTTTCCTTTGGGTTTCTTTTCTTTAGAGCCCTTCTTCTTATCGCTTGCTTTGGGAGCAACCTGCTTCTTCTTCGGTCTTCCTGCAGAGGCACCCTTATTGTTCTTCCTCTTGCTTATTATTAGAGGATGAGGCTATGGTTTCAGCAACATTTGCTTCAGCCTTTTTAGTCCTTGTCTTCGAGATTGCCTCGAAGGTTTGCAATTCATTCAGCAGCTGGGTTACATTGTAGTCCAGCTTGTTCATAACATAGTTGCTGGTGAATTGAAGGAAATCAGGAGTGAGTGAATCCAGTATTATACTCGCAGGTGCGCTCATCTATTATGGCCCACGATGCGATACGCCTCGTTTATATAATTAGCCATGTTGAACATAGTCACGAGCGAGTACCTTTACTCATCTTAGCGTTCATGTACTTTCTAGTAGCTTCATGCGCAAGCTGACCGGATTGTTTCGGAACATGTTTTGGGAGGGGATCCGTAATCTGATAAGCGGTTCCATCAGCTCATGTTTTAGCCTAAGCACGTCTGACATGCTGGCTAGCATATAAGCCGGGCTTTGTTATTGGCTTGAATCCAACGTTCATATGGTTCTCGTACACTCACAGCGATTGTTGCGAGTTACGGGGACATTCCTCGGTGAGAACAAATCTATTGTTCTCGCGAGACCCGGCTCTGATATTAACATTACCCACTTTACAAAATTATCGCCGGTTAAGGATTCATTCGCTAGTAAAGCAATTATGGGGTTTGAGGCAGACATTATTACTGAAATTAATTAAATGAAAACGTATTTATTACATGTAGCAGAAGAAACATCAAATATATTTTGGAATAGTAAACGTGATGCATGAATGCATAGAAATTAAAATACATAAAACAAAATTACTAATCCAAGGTAAGTTAACCTCTGATTAATATCTTAAGTACGTAGGTAGGTCATACTAATTATAAAATTAAATTGAATATCTAAATTAATAAATGAGACTCAAAATATCTCATATTTTCCCTCGTTTATTAACTACGCTATTTCGATCGAATCTGATGCTTTAGTTTAATTGTATCTTCTTAGAATAATGACCGTCGTTTCGAGGTTCTAACAACTTAACCTAAGATTGCGCCGTAGGGTAGGTCAATCTTGAATACATCATCAAACCCTATCGCAAGGAAGTGCAACGATGATGTGCTTAGGTGGACGCCCTCGGTAGGGAGGACGTAATCAAGGCGTCGCTGGGGCGCCACCTAAGGCACCTCACGGTGTTGAATTTGCTTGATGGAGGCAGTAGGACACATTGTCACATGCCCTTCTCCAGCTCATATTTTGAACTTTTATGTGTTTCTAGTTATAAAACTTATAATAACCTGTTTATAATCTAATAATTGACCCTTATCTACTATAATTAACCATAGGTGATAAGAATCTAATTCTATTAAATTAAATAGGCGTATAGAGTTCAATCTAATAGTGGGCCTAGGTTTATTAGTTAAAACTAATCCAATCTAATTAGACCTATGAGGTTTAGATCAGCCTAGCTCTATAGTGAAAGGGCCTAATTAACTAACTTTAAGTCCAAACTTATTTGGGCCTATTGTTTTATTTACCATCTTTTAACAAAATCAATCATTTTATTAAAATTGAATAATACAGGTTAAAGGCCTAACTATTGTGCTTGTATGACCAATTAATATTAAATTGGAAATTACCAAGTTTAACTATTAAACTATATCCATTATTTAATTTATTATTCAGCGGAAAATAAACAAACATTCCTAATAGAACATGTTTCTAAAGGATGGTATGCATGATACAATATGGTGGGCATTCATGTATGACATGTTATATGCATGGGCATGTTATTCGAATTGCATCTCATACATTTATTAACATAAAGTAAATAAATAAATAACGCCCGTGAGGGTGTTTTGGAGTATTTCTAATAATTACAACCTTTGGAAAAAATATTTAAATTACATAATGGGCTTCTTGCGAATTACATAATTCCAAAAATTTGCTCCATCTTCATGTCAGGCTTAGTTGTGTAATTTAAGTCCCACCGTATCTGAAAAAATTACAAAAAATCCTATGCCATTAATGACACACAAGATCTAGGGAAAATAAGAAAGCCTAACGAAACACCATATAGTGCGACCCTCATCCGTCATACGAACACAAATAATCTCATTAAAATATGCGAGAATGCCCGCTCATGTATGAATCGAAAACAATTTTCTTAAACACAATAAAATATATATATATTAATGATGCATTTACATGGGTACACTCACATTCAATTGATGAAATAAAATCAAAACAATGAAGTGGGATTTTAAAATTTTTCCGAGAAAATCTTATTTTAGCGAGAACCTATGCGAAACACATATTAATATCAAAAGATGAATATCGGATCTATACTTATTCTTGTTATAGGAGATTTGTTGGCTAGTAGGGTTGAAACAACTCCCTGCACCAGGGTCTTCAATTACGCCCTCCTTCCTTGAGGTGTGTGGGCACCAACGGTCGAGATGCGGAACGATACACTCTAGGTTTTACGCTCAGATCTGCCTTATGTGCTGACACATGAAAGCGAAAAGGATTTCCCAAGGGAAGAGACTCTAGGAAACTAGGGTTTGAAAAAAAAACTTATTTTTTCCTTTTTCTTTTGGTTTCTCTTCTCTCAAAGACGACCACCACGGAAATATATCTCTGCTTGGGTTTTTATAGACGTTTCAAATCCTTATCAGATAAGGAAGCAGTGTAATTATATTTAATATTAACTTAAGATTCAAATCCTTATGAATAAAGGAAGCGAATTAATTATATAATAACAATTCAAAATATTATTGCACTACAGATTATTTCCTTATTCAATGAGCAAACGAATTAAATTCGAATTTAAATATAACTAATTGTTATTTGTAATTTAAAATAATCTCATCATTTTTAAATTACTACGAAGTGCAATTTATTCGAATCATGAATGGATTCATTGTAGTAATATAGGAGAATTGGAATTGGGACCCATGGACTGTAATTTCAAGCTCCAATAAATTGATAATTAATTAAACTCTTTAATCAATTATTTTAATTTATTAATTCCAGGATTATTCCACTTTAAAACTTGAAATTGAACTCTTGTCCTTGATATCGATTTTACTCGGAAATTTAGAGTGTCCATTGATTTAATCATTACATGCAGTTCTATCCTCCAAAAAAGTGATTCATAACTAGAGTCAGATTAAATGCTAGTTTTGCCTCTAATTATATCTTAGAATCCTTAAGTTCCATTAATCCACTAGTGAGCAGTTAATTTATAACAATGTTATAAATTAGAAGCGCTCAGCTGTTGATTCCAGAACCGACACTTAAGAACGGCTGTCCGAACTTCCACCTTAAGGAAGGATTGGATTCCATGTCCTAGTTCACATTCATTCATGTTACATCGATGGGCCTCGAGACACAAGTGTGGGCCCATTTCATAACGAGCTTTAACCCGCGTGATTTCAGGCCCGAGTTGACATAAGCAGTCTATGACTACTCGAATTGAGACTAATGCATATGATCATCTAAGCGAGCTGTTTGAATTCTTGAGACATGGTATTTAAAGGAATTCGAAAATTGCGCCTTGGTCTAATCATATAATCTTATTATATGGGCTCTGGCTTTAATGTCGCCACATTAGTGACCGGATTAAAGGTCACTTCATTCTCGATGATGACGGGCGCCCGAGTAATATTTAATTTGAAGATCCCCGAACTTGATTAATTTGTACGGACAATATGATTTATAATCCATAACCTCGATCCTCTGTATAAGCGTATACACTTTGGGGGTTATAAAGTTTTTGATAATAAATGCGGGATTTTAAACGTTTCATTCATACATTTAACAAAATAGCTATGTAATAAATACAACACTTTATTAATTTCATAAACATAAGTAGAAATTCATACTTTCTGAGACTATCCTGAGGGATAGCTGAAACAGCTCAATATTTGGCTTGGATGGAAGACCTCGACCCATTGTATAGAGAAGCAAGAACAGCAGTATGTGAGAGGAGACGTCACAATCGGTGATGGAATGCGTTGATAAGTCTTGATGAACGCCACGGAATACTTGGAGTAAGTTCAAGAGTTCTTTTAAGAACCGAAGATAAATTTAAACTCTCAATTTTATTAATGCTTGAAACTTCTAGAATGTAGGGATAACAAGCCTTTAAATAGGCCTAAACAATCCCTCATAGGGAGCTCGGTTGGCTGGGGCCACCCGCCTCGAGCGTTGGTCCCGAGGTTCGAAGCCTCTAGGGACAGCGGGAATTCCCCCGAGTATCTTTGGGAGGCCACCGTTGGGTTCTCAAGATTTGAGGGATTATGGGGATGCGTAAGAGGACCGATCACCCCTTGGTTATCAAAAAAAAAAAAAATAGGCCTAAAATTATGAAGAATAGAAACTAAATATTTGGCCAAAAACAAGAAAGGAAACTAATATAATTTTTCCTAAAGTAACACACAAAAAAAAAGGAAACTAGATAATTCTAGGATAGCTTGGGAATCAAATCAGCCGCAATCTGGAATAAATTAACAACAAATCAGCATCAAATCAGCACCAAATCATGAACAAAGCAGCACCAAATAAGCTCCAAAATAGCAGCAAATCAAGAGAAATCATAACCAAATCAACTCCAAAATAGCAACAAATCAACACCAAATCTGAAGTAAATCTTTTCTAACAAAAGAAATAGCAACTCCTATTTGACTAGCAAAACAAACTTTCTAAATTCAAGAGTTAACTTTACTTAACTGAGAATAAATCTTTCTAAAATCAAATAACTCCAAATCAAAATAGTAATAAACTCAAAACACTTGGAAATATAAATATATTAGGTGTCTCCAAGGTTTCACAGCCTCCTGAATTTGAATTTTTCATAATTAAGATTGAATTCCCAATATTTGTTGTAGAAGTTGGTATCACGGATCCTTTGTGCTTTGATTATCATCACCATGTGTCCACTTGCATGTCCTTACAAGACACTTGGCAAGCCATGTGTCCCCTTGCATGGAAAATTCAAGTTGTATAAATAAAACAATTCGTAGGAGAGAGGGAGGGGGGAGCAGGAAATGAAAAGAGAAAGGGAGGAAAGGAGAGAAAGGGAAAGAAAGGAAAGAAAGGAAAGAAAGAGAGGAAAAGAAAAGAGAGAGAAAAGGAGAAGAAATGGAGAGAGAGAGAAAAAAAGAAAAGGAAGAGAGGGAAAGGAAAGAGGAAAATGAAGGAGTTTCGCGCAATGAGCATAACCGAACGGAAAAGGACCCAGAACTGCGCTATGAGAAGTAGGTTTCCTCCTACTCTGGTTATTTTACTCCTAGGGGCCACGTAATGGCTTAACGGTTTCATTTCATTCTGGCGCTTAATTCTTAAGATGTGTGTGATTTGTCGTTGTTGCAGATGTCAGCACCGCTCACTTGCTTCGACTGTCCAAGACAAAACACTGTGTTCCGGGACGGTAAAATCCTGAGTAGAATGGCAAACGGGGGTGTGCCCAAATTTCCACACACCGTTGCGAATCGGTCACATCAACTTCGGATGGCCATAACTTTCTCATCCGAACTCCAATTTGTGCGTTCTTGGACTCTACGGCAAGCTCGTTGAGTCTAGAATTTAATAAGATAAAGTGCTCAGCCAAACCATAGGCCGAATATCGTCTAGCCAATGGCGCTGGAGGAATGGTCCGTCGTTTTCAAACTCGCTTTCATAATCTGCCAGATCTTAAATGTCTGGGCTATGTCTGTACTCGGGAAAGGTGGAATTGCGTGGTCGAATGTTTTAGTCTCGATAATAAGTCGGACTTTCTTGACTCAAGTCCACATTTCCAAGGCCAAGCATGGCCGATTTATGGCCGGGAATGGCTAATGTGTGTTATTGTCAGAAATTGAATAACATATTTAATGTGTGAAATTATGTGATATATTTGTAAGATAAAATAGAAATAATTAAATGTATTAAATATAATTTATCCATGACACTTGACATGTAGTGTAATAGATATGTTGCATAAGACACGTAGCGTACATGTAGACATCTAATGACATATGCATTGCATTTATGCACTCCGACATCACGCCGAAGTCGGGCGTGAGTGTATGGTCAGGGCCGACACTCGTGCTCGTGTTCGACCATGGTAAATCGTACACCGCGTTCGCGTTCGATGGTGGGCCTTGTGATTTGGACTATATCCAATGGAGTCTCATGGATGCATATCAAATGTTTTTGAATAAAATGTTTATCGGAGATTGTCCAATGTTGTTGGATAAAACGTTTATCGGAGACTGTCCACTGTTTTTGAATGAAACAGTTTATCAGACATTGTCCAATGCTTTTGAAATAAAGCGGGTTATCAGACTGTCCACTGTTTCTGAATAAAACAGTTTATCAGAGATTGCCCCATGTTTTTGAATAAAATGTTTATTGGAGACTATCCATTATTATTTAATAAAACAGTTTATCGAAGATTGTCCAATGCTTTTGAAATAAAGCGGGTTATCAAAGACTGTCCACTATTTTTTAATAAAATAGTTTATTGGAGATTGTCCAATGTTTTTGAATAAAAAGTTTATCGGAGACTGTCCACTGTTTTTGAATAAAACAACTTATCGGAGATTGTCCAATGCTTTTGAAATAAAGCGAGTTATTGGAGACTGTCTGTGAAACCCACAAAATCCGAATTTTCGAAAAAGGGTAAAACGGTAATTTCGATCGAAAAACCAGAATTTTTTTATATGTCGGATGATGAAACGGACTTCACCGTTGAAATCGTCTCATGAAATCTAGCTACCATGTCAATTTCGCGAATTTCAAGACAAATTTAATTACACGCTTTTCGGAGCATGTATAATCTTCACTATTACTTAAGATTGTTAATGATGCCACATAAGACTTAAGAGAGTAACACATGGCAAGAGTCATGTGGTTCACTTTAATGTGCGGCTCACAATTAGCCACATGAAGGATGATGTAATAAAAAGGAAATAAAGAAATAAGGAAATAAGGAGGAAAATCATGCACCACACATGGCATGATGGGTAAGGGAGAGTTTCCTCCCTCGAATTATCTGGTCAAGTACGCTCCAGCGGTGAGAAAATGCCAAAAGGAAGAGAAAATGAGAAGAAAAGAAGGAGAAAATGAAATGAGATAGGAACCAAAAAGAATGCGTTGGGTAAGAGGAAAAAGAAAGACAAAAAGAAAAAACAAAACAAACGAGAAAGAGGATTCGTGGGAAAGAAAAGGAAAAGGAAAGGAAATGAGAGAGAAAATGGAGGATTTCCCGGCGTTCCAAAGGTCGAAGCTCGACGGTCCAAGTACTAAAGTTGTTACACGCTTGTGGACACCAAAAACTTGGAGTTTCGACAAACTCCATAAGGTATGGGATTTTACTACTTTGTTTAGTTTGAGTTTAAAGGCCATAAAATGGTATGGGCTGTTTATGGGAGGCCATGAGAGGCCATGAAATTTAGTTCCAAAAATTTGGGACTGGATGATAGAGATTTTATGCTCGGTTTTCACATAGTCCATGACTGTTGTGGGTTGGGGTTTGAGCCTGAGATTGATGTCTTCGGGTTTGGGTTGCTTGTTTGGTGATGAAATGATGTATGGATTCATGGAACCAAACTGGTTCTTGTTTGTGGAGGGACCGTGAGGTACTCTGTTGGATGGGTCCAAGATTGTGACCTTGTTGTGTGTTATTGCTTCTATGAATAACATGTTGTGTGAAGAGTATCATGTTAGTATATGTTATTTGATATATTAACATGGATTTCATGGACGTAAATTATATGTAAAAATTATAATTGTCCAAGGTGTATTAATGTTTCATGTGGCACTCATATATATATGTAACATGGAGGAAAATGCATTGGCATCATGCATTTCATATGTACAGTCACATTGCATCGAGTCGGGTGTGGGTGCATGGTATTGAGTATTCACCGGTGTTGGTGAATGGGTCGTGAGCTCGGAAAATGGGACAAAGTCCAAGGTTCAGACTCACGGATGTGTAAATTGATCAAAATGATAAATTACATGTTTTGAGTGGAGCAAGTTGGGGTAGATCCCCCCCAAGGTGAAAGACCCAAATGTTATTCATGGTTAGATATGAATCCCGGCGATGTAAGTTCGTGAAAATGTTGGAAAGGCATGCAGCGTCCTACGGTGAAAACTCGAAAATCCGTGGCCCACAATAGAAAAAAAGAAAATCATGAAATGATAAATTAAACGAGGGTCATTCATCGATTTAAGCCACGGGTTAAATACCAATGGTGTTGGTTTCACACTTGGCAATTAAGGTGTGGGGAGCCTACACTCAAAGTTGTGGAGCATGAGGGGTCGTATCTCATGTATGACACGGAACATTGAAATAATGTTGCATAAATTGTATGAAATGTGATCGATGTTTATGTGTCACCATTGCATGTGCATTTGTGCCAGGAGAACTCCTAGAGGGAAAACTTTCTACTGTGCATTGCTCACCCCCGCCGTGGACCCCCGCTTCGTGCATGCCGGTGTCCGGCAGGTGCCTTTGACCTCGCATATGGGACCACATGCGAGGGGCGAGAGCCTAAGCGACTTTGTTTCGCTTTGTTTTTGTCTTCAGATATATTCGGAGCATAACTAAAAACATGCATACCTTTTTGTTGTATAAAAGGAATGTTAAATGGACTATTGGTTAAATAGTCTATCATATATTTTTGTATATTTGTGAATTAAATATGCTGGAATGAGTCTCAATATATGAGACAAATGAATGTGATATTGGGACACCCAATATTTACAGGTTTCCGCAAGTTGACGGGTTGTCAACGGGACCACCGAGATAGGGGTGTCACAATGTGGTATCAGAGCATAGGTATACGAATACCTAGGGAGCTCGAGAGTGGTATCCATAAATTACAATTTGGTGCCAAGGTTTAGGTACACTAATACCTAGGAGTTCATGGGACGGTTTAGACCATTGCACGCATGGTGTGTTTCCATGTCAGGCTCTGACATGTGTGTTCCATAGTTCGTGATCGCTATGAATCAGGTAAGCTACAAATCACATGGAAAGACATATACACGGTATGATGTATATGGGAAATTTGATTGTGTGGTTATTGCGTGGAAAATTATACACATGGCATAATGTATAGAGGAAAAAAAAGTGGCATGCTAAGGTTAGGAACCATAACCTTGGGGGTTCGGAAAATGAAATGAACTGGAAAGTGTTGAATTTTATTGAAATAAATAAAAAGGAGTGGTTGGCAATTAGCACCACTTAAGGTGATGAATGGGTCAGTTCATGGTTGTCAAGTCTATTAGTAATTGGCATGTGCATTACTAGTTAGATTGAAAAGAAATTAAATAAAGTTTGTTTCCATTTGACATGTGTAGATAGCAAGTCGAGGACGGGGACATAGAGGTCATCCACGAGGTGCTAGTCAGGCACCACCTGTTTTTTGTTGTCTAATGCATCCTGTTCATTATTGCATCTTGTGTGATAGGTTTGGGCTTGGAGGTTGAGGCCTCTGGAAAAGCCATTGTATGGGAAAATTCCCCAGGGATCTAGGGCAGAGAGCTTGCAAGATATGTCGGATTTCAGGAGTTAGAGATCTCGTGATTCATTTCATGGTGGACCTTCTGGGTGGTAGGCATATCGGGCTTTCATGTCATTCCCGATGGCGGATGAGCTGATAGTCCATCGGGTCACGGTGATTGCGCACCTTAGGCGGTTATCATACTCGACACGGTCTTGGATTTGTGTAAGGTTGCATATGCATGTGAGTGATGCGTATGTGTGTGGAATTTCGAGACGAAATTCTTTTAAGGGGAGGAGAGTGTGAAACCCTAGAAAATCCGAATTTTCGAAAAAGGCAAAACACACCGAGAAAACCGGAATTTTTCAGATCACTTGATGACCTAAACTGACTTCACCGCTGAAATTGTCACAAATCTAGCTACCAAGTCGAATTTCGTCGAATTCCGAGACAGTCGAAATTGCACGTTTTTTGAGACATGGTGTCCGATGACACATGGCATGGTTAAGGGGATGTCACATGACACCCTAAGAGAGTAACACATGGAAAGAGCCATGTGGTGCACTTTAATGTGTGGCTCACAATTAGCCACATGAAGGATGATGCAATAAAAAGGAAATAAGGAAATGAGGAAAATCATGCACCACACATGTGGTGTAACACTTGGTATATGTTTTGTTATATTCAAGTAAGGATTTTTGGGGAGCAAATGCAACTTATGCCCTATGATATTTTATATTGTGATTAAGATTAGCCATCTTAATAGCCGGGGTTTAATTAGAGGATTAGCAAAGTGTGTTAGATTGCATTTTAAGTGGCATGTGGGTCACCTTATGCAATTAGGTAAGTTTAGTGGTTTTGTTAGGGTTTGTAATTAAGTATGTCTCAAGGACCACTTTGAAAACTTGTTAGTGGAGAGGGACTAGCGTAATATCCTTGTGAGCTATGCGTGGCATCATGAGGCATGACACCTCATATATGCATGGTAGGAGATCTCGACACATGGCAAGTGCATGAGAAGAGCTTGCCATGTGCCAAGCAAACCAATTCCTCTTGGTTTTGGATGCTAGACCAACTTCTTGCAGGAAGTGGAAAATTCTGGAAATTTAGAAAGTGAGAGAGAGTTCTAGAGAGAAGCTAAAGAGAATGAGGAAAAGGCTTGAAGGAAAGCTTGGTTTTGGTGAAAAGTTCACTAAGGTATGTAAACACAGATCTTTGAGGCCTTAGTTGTATTTATGGACTTTATTATATTCTAGGGTTTTGTTGGGATTACATCCTAACCCTAGATTTGATGAAAGGTGTGTTTGGTGGAACCCTAAATTCGTAAAAGACCGCTTAGAAGGATGGCATGTGTGTGTGCGTGTCCAAGGAGGTGCTGTCCACCTTTCCCGCGGACTTAGCGACAAGAGCCTTTGGCCATAAGTTGGCCTAAGGAACTCCGAACTGGATGATTCCAGTTGGAGAAGAAGCCCAAGACCTAGCCCTTCGAATGTCTAGAAGCAATCAAGAACTAAACCCTACCATAAGGCCCTTGAATTTGAGGTTGAAAGTCAGGTACAGATTCTGTCCCCTGTTATGGAGCAAGCCTCGTTTTTGAGTCATAAGTCGAAGTTATATCGGGATCCAAATGGAGTGATTCAAAATCCTTCAAAGTAGCCAATAGGGGCGTAACTTCATGAAGAAGTATGGCCAAATTATGGCCTCATTTGTTCCCATAATTTCGTCAAAGTAAGGGGTGAAGTGAGGACACGCATTCTGTCCCTAGGAAATAGTCTCGGGAGGTCGAGGTGTAAAACCATAACTTGGATTCCGAGGTCCGAATGACCTGATTTAAGAGGCTATGGAGCTAAGAAATAGGGGAACTTTTGGTCAGAAGACCATAGTGAACAAAAAACATGTATGGCTGGTCAAAAGGAGAAGTTAAGAAAAAAAGAAAAAAAGGGTCTTGAGATAGGTCAAACAAGGTACAAGGTCAGGTGTGCCGCTTGTGCTAATTCCTAATAAGGTGTTAAAATGTTGATATTAGTAGCGTAAAGAGAATGCCTTTGAAGGATCAAGGTTTATGTTGGTAGGTATAAGAATATGTGTGATTCGAGTGAAGTAGTAATAAACCAATCGGGTAATTTTATGTAACCCTACTGTTTCGAGCTAAGAAATCTATATGACTTGTTAATTGCAAATCCTTCGAGTAGCCTCAGCTTTTGACTCGGGAGACTTGTGGATTTTGAATCCAAGGAAGGTAGGGGATCTTGTAACTTTCTCCGCTTATACCATGGTTCAATAAATTCTATACCATTCCATGCTTGAACTCAGGTGATTTTCTAATGATATATATAAATGTGTATATTTTATACCTATGGGAATTCTTTGAATTAATCGGTACATGATGTTTTAAATATCCATGGTGAATGCTTTGTGAAATTGTTTTAAAGCATGACATGGGTATGGGACTCCAGAGAAACCGGATTGATGAGTGGACATGGGACTATGACTAGCTCTCGGCTGTAAAATTTCTGTAAAGGTCACGCATATACTGGACGCGCATGTCCCCGCAGTCTCAAGAATTTACGCTATACGGACGTGAGCATATCCTGCAGTAAGTCCCAACAATTTGTCGTTGTTCGGGATGATCGCTAGTCCCCGGTGAAAGCCCAAAAGAGTCACCTATGAGGGTCGAGATGGTGGTAAAGATTGCATCCATTTGTTTCACATCAACCTAATCAAAATGCCTATGTTTTGAGATGTTGAATTATTTGTATTTTGAAATGTTTTTATAAGCATGGCTTGTTATGGATTCACTACTGAGTTCTCGAACTCACCCCCCATTATTCCCTCCACCTAGATGTGCACGAGACCAAATGCATGACTTGAGAGTTTGACTCATGGTGGTTTTGAGGTCAGAATTGTGCGCCAGCCTTAGCATGCCGGGTTGGGCATACATTTTGAGGAACATCTAGTGTTGTGTGAGGTTCAAATTATATTTTTGATGGGGCCTATATCGACTGTGGGTCATCAGAGTATTTGGTCAGGCCATTAGTTTGGGACACTTGTATAAAGTTTTGGGATTTGTGTAAATATTATTTTGATCAAGTAAGTGTATAGTCTTGGGTATTGAGGACTTACCTCAGTACAGATATGTATATATATGTTTTCGAAAATCAGCTGAGTTTTGAACTAGGTTTAAGGACATTCAAGTGGAGTTTGACTGTGTTTTGAAGAAATACAAAGGATATATATGGTGTGTAGGGCTAGTGGTAGTCCCTAGCTGAGTGTCGGATTGAAAGACTTAATGTTATGACCCACATTTAAAAAAATTAAAATAAATACAAATCACAACTCAGAAATCAGGGTGTGACATGTGGCATGAGGACAAAGGGGAGGAAGTTTCTTCCCTTGACCATTCGGTCAAGTATGCTCTAAAAGGGAGGAGAAAATGAGAAGAAAAGAAGGAGAAAATGAAATGAGGAGAAAATGAAATGAGATAGGAACCAAAAAGAATGCATTGGGTAAGAGGAAAAAGAAAGAAAAAACAAAACTGTGGTTATACTATGTTGTTGGAAAGGAAAAGGAAAGGGAAAGGAAAGAAAGAAAATGGTATTTCCACACTCAATGGTCGAAGCTCAATGGTTCGAAAGTACTGTGTTGTTACACGCAGCACACCCATGGATAGGCACCAAAAACTCGAGTTTCCACAAACCCATAAGCGTATGGATTTTTAATTCTCAAGCATTTTTGAGTCTAAAGGCCATAAATAAAGGTACATAAGTTTATGGGAGGCCATGAGAGGCCATGAAATTTAGTTCCAAAAATTTGGGACTAGATGGTAGAGATTTTATGCTCGGTTTTCACACAGTCCGTGACTATTGTGAGTTAGGGTTTGAGCCCAAGATTGATGTCTCCGGGTTTGGGTTGCTTGTTTGGTGATGAAATGATGTATGGATTCATGGAACCAAACCGATTCTTGTTTGTGGAGGGACAGTGAGGTACCCTGTTGGATGGGTCCAAGATTGACCTTGCTCGTGTTATTGCTTCTATGAATAAATATGTTAAAGAAGAGTATCATGAGTAGTATATGCTATTTGATGTATTAACATGGATTGCAGCATGTAAATTATATGTAAAAATCATAATTACTATGGTGTATTAATGTCTTCATGGTGGAGTTCATATATAAATGTAACATGAAGGAAAAATGCATCGCATCATGCATTTCATATGTACGGTCACATCGCTACAGTCGGGTGTGGGTGCATGGTATCGAAAGTATTCACCGTGTTAGTTGAATGGGTCATGAGCTCGAAAATAGACAAACCAAGGTTAAGACTCACGGATGGGTAAATCTTCGATCAAATGATAAATTACATGTTTCACAGCAAGTCGTAGAGATCCCCTGTGTGGTGAAAGACCCAAATGTTATTCACGCTAGCCATGAATCTCTACAAAGATATATGTTCCAAAATGTTGAAAAGGCGCATACGCCCTCGCGGTGAAACCCGAAAATCTGCGGGCTCCACAAAAAGAAATAAAGAAAATCATGAAAATGATAAATTAAAATTCGAGGGTTGTCCAATGATTTAAGTTACTGGTTAAATACTAATGGTTAGTTTCCACACTTGGCAATTACAGTGTAGTGGAGTCGGCTTGACTCAAAGTTATGAGCATGAGGGGTCGATTCAAGGGGTTGTGGTATGGAACATTTCATATAATGTTGCATAAAATGTGATTGATGTTTATGTACGCCATTGCATGTGCATCTTAGGTGGGGAGCAACCCTTGTAGGAAACTTTCTACTCAAAATGTTCACTCCCATCGTGAGACCCCCTTTCGTGCACAGTCCGGCAAGTGTGAGTCTGACCCGCATATGGGACCGCATGAGGGATGAGAGCCGGACACGGCTTTGTTTTGTTTTGTTTTTGTCTTGTATTATATTCGAATAGAACCAAAACATGCATACCTTTTTGTTGTATAAAAGGACTGTTAATAGATATTTATTTCTCACCCACCTACTGTCATTTATTATCTCTCTCTCACTTCTGTCCTTTCTTCTCTGCTCTCTGCTGATATTTAGATCTCACCAATCTATACATCAAGTTCTGTCGTTTATCTCTTTCTTCTCTCATATGTTACTTTACTCTTTGAGCTTATACTGTTTTGTTTTCTACTTACTATGTTAATAGATGTTTTCATACTTCTCACTGTTCCCTTGTCTTCTTTCTTCTCCTGCTCTCCAGTCTTCCCTTTCTTCTTCCCCTCAGTAGAAGATCGCTCATAGATCCACTCACTATCAAATTTATTTCATATACCTAAATGTGAACTACTGTCTGTCTCTGAGGAATTTGCTGAAGTGCTTTGAAGCTCTTTATGTTTTGTTTTTTCTCTCTTTTTTTTTTTTTCTTCTCTTCTTCTCTCCCTTTTTCTGATACTTTTTATTTACAATTGATTTACCCTCCCTCATAAAGCTCTTCTTCCTCCCCTCCCCTGTTGATTTGCATATGTTTGCTGTTAAATAAACATAGGTATCTGCTCATTTACATTTATCTCTTCTAAATAGGTGAATTTCTTTATCTTTTTTTCTCTCTCTAGAGTTCTCTTCTCTCCTCTCCTGCCTTCTCATCTCAAGCCCCTGCTCCCCTGAAAGTAAGACAAATTTTTGTAAATACAGGCACTTGTGGTAGTAGGAATACATAAATGAGACCACTAATATTCCAAGGGGGCTGTGATTGTTGTCACTTTGACCCCTGATTTTGGAGTGTCACAACATGCTATCTGAGTATACGGACCCCCAGGTTTTGGGGCATCACAGTTTTGTTGGTTGTTGTTAGGTTACTTTAGTTGGAAAGAAATATGTGATTAATTAAGTTTGGGTATACTCTTAATTGCTAATAGATGGAGATTAGGAGAAAATAAAGTAGCACACATGGTACCTAAATTTGACGAAAGTATTTGGTAAGGTTAGAAAAATCTGGGGTTTAAACCAACATTAAATTTATAATATGAGCCTGAAGGAGGTTCCACAACCTAAATTACATTCTTTATTTCATTCCTTGTAATTGCAAGAGTTGCTCACGTAGAAGAATTTCAAAGGAGACTTTGTGAAAGATGTGATTTTTTTTTTTTTTTTTTAAAAAAATTTATACCATTCTATTATTTTATCTTTGATGGTTTAAAAAAATTTATACTTATTCCTATTATTTATCTTTGATGGTTTCCATTAAATATATTGAAATACCCACGCTCATAGATGGATTTATGAAACATGTTATTTTGTCATGATGTTCATATTGTTATGCATGGTTTCTGTGTGGTGGACATGATTATTAGTATGGTTTGGTTACACATCAAGGATGATTCGAGCAGTGACAATTCTTATTCAGAGATTATATGGATGATGGAAGATATTGTTGATAAGCATGGTGTTACCTTCCGATATATTATTATGTGGGACCACGAGTCCTTGGGTGAAAATCCCTAAACCCTCGAGGAAGACACCTGGGAGCAAGGTGTGTGGGGCTGGTCCTCGCCTTGGGTGGAGAGTCCAAAGCACACTGTGGTTGTCATGCCTGCCAGTCCTAAAGACACAGGCTGGTTCTACCCTTAGGTGTAAGTCCCAAAAGACACGAGATAAGAATAGTCCTTGGGTGATAGTCCTAAAATAGTCATTCTTATGGTTGATCTCCTAATAGCTGTGCTTGATGATATATAAGTGTATATCAAGTGATATAATAACCGGATATCTCTTGTAGAGAAATAGAAAAGTTGTTGATCAAGTTGGGAAGGAGAATGAATGAGATGAGCAAAGAGAAGACATTCAACCCTGCACATATTTGAATTACTTCATACTTGTTTATGGTTACAAATGTTTAGTCATGCATATCGCTATATGTTTAATCGGGGCTACTAAGGGTGTATAGAATGATTATAAAGTTTTCTACTGAGTTGTGAACTCACCCTATCTTTCCTCCACCCTTAGTGCGTATTATGATCTTTACTGAACTAGTGATTTGAAGCCAGTTGATTCGTTTGTGTGTGCAATGTTTACTCATGTTGAGATTTCAGGTTTTGGCCTTTTGTAAATTCACCTCAGATGAAATAATGTAATATATGTCACTTTTTTGTACACTTGTTAGTGTGGCCATATCCAGTAAGAGAACCAAGGGATTTAGAATGTAAAGTGTGCAAAGAACAAAGTCCAGGTCGTTTTCACAAGAATTGGCTTGACTCTATATGATGTCCAGTATTTTGGGTTGATTTTCGGTTAGAAAAAAAGATAATTTGGACTAGTATCCTTCAAGGAAATTGTAGCCCTATCTAATAACTTGATTTTAGGCTTTTGAATCACCTAAATTGGACATCTATAACTCAAGGTATGGTCCGTTTTCCGGGATTGCCACAGTCACCTGCTTTGGCCAAATTCTATCATTCCGCATTTTTGAGACTGATTTTCGGGTCAGGGAAAAAAGTGAGAATTCGGGGCCAAATATCCTTCAAGGAAATTGTAGCACTATCTGGAGAAATTGATGGTAGATTTTTGAATCACCCAAATCTAATTCTATAGCTCAAGTTATGGTCCGCTTTCCGGACTGGTACAAATTAGGGTCATTTGTGAATGATGTGTTCGATTTTTGCCACAATTGTATAGCGATTGTAGTATATCATTGCTTCAACTGAAAGGTATATACTTGGCTGAAATCAGGTGGAAGTCAAATCACAGGTTCTAATGGTTTGGCCTTGTGATGTGATGTGTTGTGTATGAACAAGGTCATCGCGATGACTCGTCAGAGGCTATTTATGGACATGGTGTCACAACTAAGCCTAAAGTATAATAAGTCATTTATCATGATGACTTGTAGATATCAATATATGCATGTATAATGTCGACATGTAATGCGGTGGTTTATTTGGAAATTGTATGTTAATTGGATATGATTGTCCAAATGATACGGGTGCTATATGCATGAAGTTCAAAATGTCCATATAGCACTCCATCATATATATATGAGAGTAGGATACAGAATGATTATTATAATCAAGATTTCCATATGCATAGGGACATCGCATTAAATGGGTGCATATACATTGTCATATTCATTCATCATTCTTGGTGAGTGGGTGGTGAACTCGGTACTTTGGACTACATCTAACGAAGTCTCACGGGTGCGTTTCATAACTTTGAATAAAGTTGTTTATCAGAGACTGTCCAATGCTTTTGAAATAGCAGCTTTATCTGAGACTGGCCCAATGCCTTTGATTAAAGTAGTTTTATCAAGACTGCTCAATGCTTTTGAATAAAATTGTTTATCTGATATTGTCCAAATGACTTTGACACGCGCCTTGATCGGGCAGGATGTCCAATGAGTTTTAAAAAAAAAAGTTTTGTTTTGGATAAAGGGTCAATGGGTGAAACACTAATGACAAGTTTTTGCACTGTACAAGTATGTGAGGGAGCATGAGTTAAAGGTAATAGAGTGATATCATCTACGGCATGTAGGCATTCCAGAGTAGAAACTACATTTTACTTTGAATGTTTGATCGTGGTGAACATGGCACTGCATGCGACTTAGGCGGGGGAGTAGCTCCCGTAGGAGCTTACCATGCAGGCACACATCTGGCCGGGACTCTCCTGTGCACAGGAGTGAGGTGGTGCAAGACCCGCACTCACCAAGGCCGCATTTATGAAGAAAGCCTGTCATGGCTTGTAATTAATTTTTTTGTAAAGAAGCTTGGAACAAACTATTCTAGCTTGTATTTCAGGTAAAAAAAGAATTAAAATACTTAAACAACCTTATTCTAATTTGTAATATTTGTAATAGTTGTTGTAATTAAACTTGAGAATTATGGTAATTAGTCTTGTATATTCTCAGAGGTGTGGATGAGTGGGCCCGACAGGGCCACTTTCAATTACACCGACCTAGTGAGGTCATTGTATTATATCAGCCATGCTGTGCGTTTTGCATGCATTGTATTGTAGAGCTCCTCGTACAGTTAGACTGCTCGATTTTATTAAATTATGGGTCTCAAAAGGGACATTGGGCAGTGATGCTCCGCTACCCTGAAGGACCTAATGTGACTTTCCACGGTTGATCACAACGAACCCCGCGGTTCGGGGGCATCACAATTCTTCATTCATAACATTCTTTTTAATTCTAGAAGTTAAAAAAGACCATCGCACAAAGTACCAAATCCAATAACTTCTTATTTTATTAAAAAAATTAAAACTAGTATTCAAAAAGTTACAGGAGATTCCAAAAGGTACAAGAGTCGATACTGAAATTTAATTCCTAGAAAAACTAGGAACATAGAAGGTCTTCTCCAATTGAAAAATAAAGTTGTTCAACAACTCCAAACTGCAAGTGTTGATGGCTTCCACATATGAGCCGCCACCTCCTTCTCAGTAATTAATGGATGTATTGCTCACGACCCATCGGTTTCCTCGGGGGTTTCACATACCGCATGTATTGAAACATGGATTGTCGAACTGCAGTCAATCCACCAAGTGTTAGTGATTAACATTTGTGAAATTTGATTCATAATATGTGACACCCTATCCTGTGGGTCCCACATAACCTGTTAACTGTGGAAATCGACGTGTCGTAACCCGATGCCACACCATCATGTCCCATTTATTGAGATCCATACTTTAACAAAAAATCGGGCAGAGTCTCCTTTGTACGGGGAGCTTTACCCAAAATACAACCTTTACAATTACATGACAACATGGCCCAATATTATACAACGACCACACCGGTCCATATATGAGCAAACGCCACGTGATGCCCATTTTATCCATACTCAAACATATAAAGCGCATGACTATAAAAACCATAGTCCATAAGAGTTTAAATTACATCACTCTTATACAAATAAATACAACCCATATATACGTATAAAATATATATCAAAAGCCACAATCCCAGCTTTTCTTCCTCAATCCAAATTCTAAGGAGCGCCAGTCTAATCGGTAACTCCGTCCAAGACTCGAAATGTGGTCCCACGACGAGGTGAGCAAATCCCAGTAGTGATAATCTCCTACAAGGGTTTACTCCCACCTAAGCCGCATACGGACGACAGACAATCAAACACATCCAAGTAACATACACAGTCTAAGCATCCGACTTACATGCCATGAATGAGACTCAACTCACCATGCCCTATGTACACAGCCCTCGTTAGCTCCATCACTCAATATGTCATTGAGTAATATATCCATTGTCACTCACCGACTCGTCTCACATATGCATATGCCAAATGTGACAACCGTCACTAGTATTATCAATGACTCCATGATCAGAGCTCTCTGACTGACATACCATAACGCGTAAGCGCGTACAAAGAATAAATCCCAAAAATTAATCCCAACTCCTATCACACAACCCAAGTCTATATGATGTCATAATCGCGGTGTCTTCTTTCGGGGCAAATGTGTAAATTTTCAAATCACACCACAGGTCTCTTACACCCATGTTATAGAACTTTTCTGATCACACCAAGGCTGGATCTCTTGTTCCATGTTCCAGCTTTTCACCCGAGGCTAACGGTCCCCTTCGCCTCCGCCTAACACATTATATTTCACTTATGCTTTAAACCGTGAGTCATTTATCGACGTCATCCAAAGATGGAACTCACTACCCATTCATCAACACCGATGACATGATCACACTCCCATGTACACACCACAGATGATAGCAGTCCCCGCATACGCAATGCTAATGTCACTAAGCAAATTCTCATGTTACATGTATGATGCACACTAAATGAACCATTCTCACTGCAGCTTGTACTTGCAATAATTTTTATGCAAACATATATATTGCAAGCATATAAGTTCCATATATTTCATGCCAATATATGTGATATCATATCAAGCATAATAGCATCCATGAATCCACATGACTAAACAAATAATAATGTCATATAACCTTCCTAGGCTAACTCATGGTAATCGTATACCTAATACAATAGTCATGCAATAAGGTCACAATGATATCAGGCGTCAAAACCCATTTATTCATCGGTTAAATATACAAACTGCGGCAAACATAATTATGCAAAACATAGATTTTCTACATATTTGTGATCACCTAAATGCCTTTCATGGTTATGGAAAGCATCTTGACTCAACGGGTTTCCATATGTCTCCAAGTGCCAGTTCATCCAAAACGGGTCAAAGGAAAGATATGGTCAGTTCAGGTTGCGCTACTAATAATCGTAAATATGACCATTGTGTCCCATCTGCACACTTGGTACAAACACCAACTTTCAGCAAGGTCGTGGACACCAATTTCCCTCCACAGGCATATGGATAGATTATTGACTCAATGAGTCACACAGAGTTCAACATCACCCAAAACAGTTCGAACAAAGACGCGCAGGCCTTTCTCATTCAAAACCGGCCGCTTTACTCGCTTACACCGGAAATGCCTGTGATAATTCGATTTCAGGGGTCTTAATCCATAATTTGACACCGGGTTCTTTGTACTCATTCAAGATATTGCCTTGGTGTTCTTCTCCAACTAATCTCACCAACCGATCACCGAAACTCGCATATGTCCTAAATAATCGAATCACTCGCTTTCAAACAAAACTAGAACTGCTCGAATATAGTCCCTTTGAATGCATTTCCGAGTCCAAAAGGGTCGGAATTTGGATAGACCTAAATATGTTATCCTATAAGTCTAGTTTAGACAGCAATTAGAATCACTCAATTCAGATGAGTGATGGCCAAGTTATGGCCAAAACTTAGCCACGAGGTCTAAAAACAGAGCAAGAAAACTGTCTGAACATAGCTCCACTTTGAAATCATTTCTGATTCCAAAGGGCCTAATTTGATGTACCCATTTCAAGGAGATATGTTCTCCAAGTCTTAGTTTATCCAAAGAATTCGAATCACTCAATTTAACACGAGATGACCAAGTACGCCAAAATTATCATGGGGTCGGAGGAAAAACCGGACAAAGATTCTCCATTTGACACACACACATGCCCTTAGATAGAAAATTAAAAACCGCAGGATAAAAACCCATTTCAATTTGCTAGTTATGATTTCCGGCACCGCCTTTTCTCGATTTCTTCGTGGAAAAACCCGACCTAGGAATTCAGATTTTTGTACCATTCCTGCAGTGTATGATGCACACTACATGAACCATTCCCTACCGCTGTACTTCATGTCAATTTCCATGCAAACATACATTGCAAGCATGTAAGTTCCATATACATGCAATATATGTAGATATCATATCACATATTAGCATCCATGAACCTACTGACTAAACAAATAATGTCATATAACCTTCCTTAGGCTAACTCATGGCAATTCATACCCAACACAATAGCCTACAACATGCCATGCAATGGTCAGCAAACAAACCCACACCATTCACATCGACACAACTGGGCATTTGGTACACTTGGTGCAAAACATGATTTTCCTGATAGTTGTGATCACCCACTACCTACAGGCATATTGAAAGCAATTGACTCAATGGGCTTTCCATAGAGTCCAAGATCACCCAAAAATGTAGTTTGACGCGAAAAGATATGACGTCCTAATTTGAGGCACCCAATAAGAAATATGACCACTATGTCCCATCCGCACACTTGAGATACAAACGCCTCAACTTTCAAGAAGGTCGTGACACCAATTTCCCCTCCACGAGCATATTTGGATGCATTCTCGACTCCAACGAAATTTTCCATAGAGTCCAAGAACACTTAAATGGAGTTGAACAAAGACGCTTATGGCCTTTTCATTCCAAACTAGTCAGTTTACTCTCCATACTGAACGGTCCGTGGATAACCCACTCGTGGGTCTTAATCTATAATTTGACACCTGCTCTTTAACATTTGAAGATATTTGCCTAGGGTTCTCTCCAACTGGGGAATCACCCAAATCGAATCAATCGAAACTCAAGATATGTCCTAAAACAACCTGACTACCTCGCTTTCAAACAAAACCGTAAACTGCCTTAACATAGCCCCCTTTGAATACATTTCGAGTCCAAAGGGTCGGAATTTGATAGAATGATTTCAAGGAATATGTTAATCCTATAAGTCTAGTTTAGACAGCAATTGAATCACTCAATTCAGCGAATGAATGTACCAAGTTATGGCCAAAACTCGCCACAGGTTTCAAACAGAGCAGAAAAACTCACCAACATAATACTAACATTTCTTATTCCAAAGCAATGAATTTGATAGATTACTTCAAGGAAATATATTCTCTAATAAGTCTAGTTTATCTGGGGGAATTTGAATCACTCAATCTTGATTTATAATGCACCAAGCCACACCAAAACATTGGGCCATGCGCTTCTGAGAAAAAACTAGACCGCATTCTCCACTTTGACACACACACATGCCCTTATAGAATTAAACCGATTACGATAAAAACCCTACCTAATTTGCGTGATTTAGATTAATCGCTTTTTCTGCCTCCATTTAAACCCGAACTCAAGTCAAAATCTAGCGATTCTCAGACCACGCCAGAGCTCTCGCCACGTAGAGCAACTTTAACTCTGGCCACAGCCCCACCAAAACTGAAATCGCCTCGGAGAAAAGTTTGCTTTCTCTCTCTCTCTCTTTCTCTCATCACGCTTTTCACTCAAAAATGAGACCTCCTCTCTCATGTTAGATATTTTAGGCTATTTATATGCTGACACGTGGGCTAACGTCACACCACGTGTCACACTTCTTCTGCTCTATTTCATACCAACAATTTATTTCGTCCCGATTTCGCTTCATCTATCTTAAATTCCGACATTCTTTAAATATTTGATATTTTTCGTGATTTTCTAAAATTCATTTGTTTTTCGTCCACTTCACTCGCCTCGAAATTCGCAAAATCCGACTATTTTCAAATTCAACGAAATTCATCTCGCGACAGACTGACTTAAACGATTCCAACGGCAAGTCCGCTTTGCCATCCGAGATATTTCCAGAAAGAATTCGAATAAAATTATAATTTTGGCTCCTTCCTATGTGTACCAATTTCTAGGTTTTTTTTTTCCTGCCCACATAACATACGAAAAGAAAATGAAATAACTCTTTCAAATTGATTTAGATCATGTATGCCCTTGTTCACGTGTCTTTTTTTTACTAACGAAACACATGGACTCCTTCGATGTCTCGCCTTGAGTTGACTTTTAGCTCCTCTCTTTCCGTATTCTTCCTTTGATTACCAAGAACAGTGAAAAGCACCTCTATGGAACATTCCCTTCTTCTAAAATTTAAAACGTAGGAGAAGGGTTATATTAGGACATATAGTGATGATTTTTTTTTCCTTTTCTATGGAATTTGTTGGGTTATGACTATTGTTCATGTGATTGACACAAAATACAGTAATTACTATACCATTGGTTTAAAGTTACAATATACTTATATATATAATTGATGCCTAAGTTCCTTTCAATTTTATTTCTTGGAGTCATTTGTTCATATATGTTTGTACTATAAAAAAGTCACAGCCAATTTATCAACACTACCCAATCGTAGTTGCTGAGAAACTAAAATTTTCGCTATTTTATATTTATTGCCCGAGGAAACTGAAAAGCTTTTATACTATGAGTGGAAAACTCACTTTCCTTTTCTTACCCAGTTTTCTGTTCAACCAAACAATAAACAACGAAAATTTAATCTCTAATTAATTGAAATGAAGAGTGATAATAAAAAATAAAGAAAAAGAACAGCTATTATCATATGATTCTAATTTCTACTTGGTGACTAACTAAGATTTGATTAACTATTCAAATTTCCCTCCACCAAATCAAACCTTACCAAACAATCGTTTCCACTATGTTAGTTTAGTTATGAATTTCAGATTCCTACATTTTCTCCGGATCCACACAAAGAGCCAACAGAACCTAAACGAAAAATCAAAATCATCGAATTTCAATTTTTATTTTTTCCTCATTAATTGAGACTTGCGTATGCATACCAGTGAGGAGTGCTTGAACGCATGGAAGTCGAATGTAATAAACATGGAGTTCTATCGGAGCAATCCAAAGTCGGCGATAATTGCGGAGAAATGGAATGATTCAAACTCGCCGATCGTAACTTTTATCCATGTCCATCCGTACCGCCGATCCATAATCCTAAGCATCCTCATAAACAATAACGTCAGACGCTGTTAGTTTCCCTAGAAAACGAAGTCCACACAAAATTTTCTGGGAACGAAATCACGACGCCTTTCAATCTGAGACCAATTGTTAATAAATTGTCAAAATATCCATTGGTTTGAGTGCTTTAATCTTCCAAAACAGTTAAACCAAGAATCGCCGGAGTGACTCGCCCGTCGCCTCTCTCGACAAGCTCATTCTTATCTAACGCTTAAAATAAAGCTTAGATGTGAATTTCACCCGTTCGCCACCTTCCAGATTTATAAATGACGATTTTCTCAATCAATGGGCGTATAAAGACTCTTTATCTGGATTTATAGATTTTCATTCCTTATCGCTTATCAGACACGCTTATAATTGTGAAACAATTATCAGAATTATCCTACTTCCCTTATTTGGCTTATATTTGATTTGATTTAATACATATTTATTCACTTTCAAACCTTTAAATGCCAAGAATGTGGCCTGCTTTGCATATTTTAATGTCATCAAGTAACTCATTGTTAGGTACTCTGTCCGTTTTAACCGCTTTCGACTTACGCTCTGAGATGCACCATTATTTCAAACCCCATCATAAATCAATACGAAAAATGTTCTTTAAGACCTAACAAAACAGAAAACAAAGTTTTTCCATTTCTGCTTTCTGGGGAAAAAATCACATGAAATGATTCCCATGGAAATGTAAACGAGATTCTCACCTTGTAGAAGAGTAAGCTTCCAAATTAGTTGGTGATGTACACTGGCCGCGCCATTGGAAATTCGTTTCAGAAACGCCAAGAAATAGTTGAAAAGAACTACAGAGACCGAAGTAAGTACGGTTTTAATACAAAAGTGAAATTTTGATACATTAATCAGAGTTTTGCTGTATTTATTTGGTGTTAAAATCAGTATTTTCTTTAAATTAAGATTGTGTTTGTTTTTTTGGCTTTAGTTTATTTTCTATTTTAACTTATTAAATTCCTTGAAACTTTTATTGAATAAGTGTTCCAGAAAGCTATTTTTCTATAATGTTTTTTTTCTATTAAAAAAACTAATATGTGGTTTTTTTTACTTTAAGTTGTTTGTTTTTAATAATAGGTAAATAATGCTACTAGCACTTCTTTTTTGACTAAGGTACTATTTCTTGTTCAAATATAGAGTTCTTTTCTAAATAGAGAATAAAATATTTTTAAGATTTTTCTTTCTAATTAAATTTTTTTTAAATTTCAATACAACTACAAAAATTCAGAAAAAATATGAAAAAACAAACGACACATAATATAAGAAAATCATATTTTTATGATTCAATGGATTCATGATTCATTTCATACTAATAATATATATATATATATATATATATATATATATATATATATATATATATATATATATATATATACGAATTTTTATTAAAAATTTTGTTATTTCAAAATTTTATAAGTAAAATTAAAAACAGTTTATATTTTGTAGAAAAATGATTACAACATGGTTTAATTCTAATTAAACATTATTAGAACAAAAGTTAAAGATTGAGGATAGATTAAAAAAATAAATGTCCATTTGATCAAAACCAAAAAGACATTACTAACCCTTGTGGACTCACCGTAGATACGTGAGTCTTCATATAACCCAACATTATTTTGTATGTTTGACAAAACGCCATGCCTTTTCTCTAAACTTTATATAAACTTCTTTTCTTCCTTTCATAAAGAATCCTCCTACTTTTCTCAAATATTGTCAACAATGGCAGTGATGACCTCGGAATGACGGTGGAGATCAACAATTTGAGGTTCACCTACCCAGGTATCGACGGCCAACCTCCTCCCGGATCAACGCCCCTGGTCGACTGGGCTTCTCATCATAACCGTGACCGCGCCTCTCGTCGGATCCAATGGCGCAGGTTCATTTCTTGGCCCCTTACATGAACCGTTGCCTTCGCGAACCTCAAAATAGGACCAGTCAGAATGTTTAATTTTGTTTTATTTCATGTACTCTAGCTACCTCCCGTAGTGGAAATCGTTATTTTGGTGGATTTTGTTGTTTCTGAGCAACCAAACAATTAGAATTTTCATGAGCAAGGTCACCATTTTGTGGGTTTCTATGAGGAAATGGACCTAAAATGGGTTTCTGTATTGATTGTCCTTAGGAAATGGGTAGAATTTTCAGGAAACTTGGTGGTTCCTTTGGGAAAACTATAATTTGGAGAAACTAGCAGACTGATTATTTTCTTCTTCCCCAGCTCATAGCAACTGCCAAATGAAATTTTAGAAAAATGACTTAATTCTTATTGGTCTCACTGTGAAAAACAATATTATCAAATTTTAACCTTTTTCCTGTTTCCATGATCCACAAAACAAAAAAGTCTTTCTAAGGGAAAATAATAATCGTTTATTTATTCTCACATTTTGTAAATCAAAACTCTTAGGATAGTATCAACTTTTAATGGAATTGTTTGTTTCAGAGAAAACTGCAATTTGAATCTTGAGAGGAAGCCTGTTATTGATTCTTGTTGGTTTCATTGAGAACATGGTATAGCAGGATTTACCTTTCTTTCCTGCGCTTCCCTAGTGTGACTACAAAACACATGGAGTTTCTTAGGAAAATCTTAATTATTGGTTTCTTGCAAGGAAAAAATTATTTGATTGCTTCTTTTCAGGTGCATTTTCAGTTACTTGCCATGCTGTTATTTTATTTTGAAGAGAAATTCAAACTCCAATGGGCCTGTGTGCTTGCGGAAAACTACAATTCTTGGAAAATTTTTTATAAAGCACATGGTAGAACCTCACATGGTTAGAGTATTGTGCATCTTCCATTTTTCATGACACTGCCTTGATACTTCTGAGTAATTCCTGTTATCTTGGGGGAGAGGTTTGTTTGTTTGTTTGTTTTTCCCTTTTAAAACCCATCTTGAATTCAAAATTGCTGAATCTTAGGGCACTATTTTAGCACAATTAGTTTATGTTGAAGAAAATGTTCAGAACTTGTAACAGATTCAGGGGCTTGTAGGGTTAATAGTTGGTTCTTTTGAACTGAAGAAAGTAAAATGATAGAAGCAGTGTACCCATGTTGATAAATGAGGCTGCCTCATCATTGAGATTAAAGATTGCCCAACTATAGTATTCATAATCTATATAAACAGGTCAGAATAGTACATAAATCCATCCTGCCTTCTCAAAAAGTTGGCACTTTAGGTCTGTCCTTCACTAGTAACATGCTCTTAAGATTTTCTTCTGGTGGAGGCGAGATGTTGCCTTGTTGTTTGAGTGTTCAATCAAATGGTTTTTTTCCTACAAGAAACTAGAAAATGAGATTTGATATACTCCGGTATCGATCCTCAAAGAAGAGCTCAGCTAATGAAGGTAAGATGTGAATCAGAATCACCAAATTTTCAATCTTGTAATGCTGTGTGATTTCGGTACCCATGTATTGAAACAAACTCCCCATGTATTGAAACAAACTCCATTGAAGTTAAATCCAACAACTGAACCCAGAATGAAAGAATTTCTTGTGGGGCTATAGGTTTTAGATATTGATCTATCATGGAGACTGCACAAGGTATCTGATGGTCAGAGAAGACGGGTGCAAATCTGTATGGGTCTCCTAAAGCCATTCAAGGTAACATCAAGCTTCTACCTCTTAAAGAATTGGACTTTTTGAAAGCATGCATTCGCCTCTACTCTTCAATGTAAATTCTTGAGTGTTTGATCACTTGAAATTAATCCCTTTTTTATAGGTCTTCTTCTAGACGATAACAGTTGATCTTGATGTACTGGCTAGGGCCGATCTTTGAAGTTCCTCAGAAAGGAATGAAGAGCGAGGTGTTATTGAATCATCTAATATGAGAATACATATATTTGATGGTCTCGAGAATTGGGGCCATCTCATCTTGTATGTCTTATTCCTCTTCCTCTTAAGTTTTATATCATGCATTTATTCAGCTCTCATGAATGCTCAGCTGTTTTCAGGTAGAGTTGTCGCTGGAAATTGCACAGCAATGCCAATGGAAAAGGTCAGGGAGATGTGCAATTTATCACCAATGGCAATCATCCACCCTTTCTGGATCTAGATGTTTCAACTTCCTCCCTTTCATTGAATTCTTGATTGAAATCATTTTAAGCTATATTATCCACTGCTATCAACTTTCTATTTCTATTTCTGCATTTTGCAGAGAAATATGAGAGTTGGGCCAAGGAAGGAAAGAGATGAGGAGAGGAAAAGAAGGAAAGAGTGGAAGGCAATGGACCTAGTGCGGAGGGGCAGCCAAGGGCTGGGACCTCACAAAGCAAGAAATTGTGCATTGAACAATGGATGGGCTGCTACGGAAGACTGCATTCCCACCTCATTGCTTTGGAGAAGAGGAATCCTTCTTTAAGCTCAAACAGTGTCTTGAGACAGTAAGAATACTACTACCCACTTCACCCTAAATTGATGAATTGCTATGGTTTTATGAACTAAGGTTCAGTATCTTAGCCTGTATAGTAGCTACCCAACTCATATAATTCTTTCTATCTATTCAAGATCTTAGTATCTCTTTCACCCTTGGAGAAGGTAGAGATGAGTTAATGTCTTGGTTTCTTGACTAGAGATTGGGTTGAGTTGAAGCACAAATGTTTTGATCTAGAAACTGCAAATTACACGTTTATTCAAAATAAAGTTCAATAATTTGTAAGGCATGTGGTTTTGTGCCGTCTTGGTATGACGGTTTGTTTCTTGTCTTGTTTAAGGCTTTTTTTTTTTTTTTTGTGAGTAATTCAAACGATTAAATCATATTCGATTATATTGAAACAACAAATTAAATCAGCGATCGCACATGCATGACTCAAGTCATAAGTAATGCAGACAAGCAAGAGGGGTCACAATACGGCCGAATTTCTCACGGGCCATCCCACTTTAATTTACTTCGATGACTGTACCATAAAATTCTAAGATCAATAAAATCGAATAATCGCATCTTCACCGCTTTAATTTATGGCTCTTGTGGATTTGTCTAGGTTGGCTCGATTAGCTTGAAATTTTTATTTAATTTTTTTAAGAATTAACTTAGTGAATTTAGATTTTGCAATTTATCTATAAAATTGATATTTTATTTTTAACATAGATCAAATATATGGTTTTCAGAAGATAAGCTTTTAAAATAATATATTTATTATTATTATAATATATGATTAATATATTAAATTTTATTTTTAAACTATTTTTATTTTCAATTTTTAAATAAAATATATAATGAGATGATATCTATTATTTTAAAAAATCTTATATTAAAATTACGGAATGTATTTTTTGAATTAAATAAATTATTCATATTATTGAATATATTTTTAAATTATCTATTAATCTTATTTTAAATATTTGTACTCTTATTTTGGTTATATCTATCCTTTAAATTTTATTTAATCATTTTTTGATAAATAGAATTACTAGCTTATAAATTACAAATTAAATTAATAACTAAGCTTATCAAGATATTTTAAATAATTTTATTACTTAAATTAGTATTAATAACAAAATATTGTTATTTTAAAAATAATTAACAAAAATTGTAGACTTATTTATTTTTTAATATGATTATATCTTCTAACAAGATGAATTTTCAAAACAAATATAATATTTTATTATTATATGATTGAAATACATTTTTGGAAAAAATATATATATTTATATTCTAATATAAATAAAAATTTATATTATTAACATTCTAAAATTTAATTAATGTATGCATTTACGACTAATCAAGATCACATACATCTTCTAAAGCTAATCATACGTTATTATTCGACACACGATGACGGTGATGAATATTGGTACATGAAATTTCATTTTATACTTTGTGTTTTTTTTTTTCAAAATGTTATTTAATTGTTACTTTATTATTTTCAGTACTATTTAACTACTTAGTAGTTTTACTTTCTTTGATATAATAAGTTATTAGCATTTATTTATTTATTTTAGTTTGTTTAATATTATTATATTGTTTAGATTCAATTATTTTATATATTAATTATTATTATTATATATTTATATATTATTTATTTTATTTGAAAATGATATAATTTTTCAAAATTATTTTTTCTAAGATAAGATGCCCAGAATCACATGCTTAATCAGCCGACTTTAATAAAATAAAGTCAGATAACCTAACCCATTTTAAATTTACGATCGCACGGTTCAATTCGAAATGATTGAATCTAACTCGTTTACTGCATTCTATATTCTGGGCCAATATAATATACATCAAACGATGTGACTTTAATGTTCGATTCATTACGCCATTAACCCTGACAGTTTGCTTCATCCTTTATTGCCATATTACATCATGGCATCGCATCGCTAGTTCAATCAATAAATATATTTCTTTTCAAAAAAAATCAATAATTTGTCAAATTAATGACAGTTTCAAAAACTAAATGACCATTAAACACAAATTCAAAACTGTTTCAAAACTTAATGTCAGATTGGTTTCAGTAATAATGAATTTAAATTGTAAGTCGTAAATCTACTTAGCAATCAGACATGGCTGAAGACCTATGTTATAATGAATGAATGACCTTTACTCTGTGGAGGGTCTGTTTGGTCGATTGTCCTACCCATAAAAGAGGGGTTTGTTTGATTAAGCTCCACGCTGAACCTCACAAACAAAAAAATAAATCTAGTAAGTTGATCACTTTTCTAGTAATTCTGGGTTTCATCAACTTGCAGAATAGAAGTTACTCCATGGATATTGTACCATTCTTACCAATTTCCTTCCAAATATTTGGAGTTCACCATTTTCTGTTTCAATATTCAATTGAAGGATCAAAAGATCCCACTTTCTGTTTCATCTTCACCTATACTGTCATGCCAAGAAACTCATGTATATATGAACTCAAAAAGCTTTCCTTCCAGATGCCTGGTATTCAATTTTAAATGATCTAGTAAGATCCATTTTCGTTATCTTAAGCCATATTTAGCCAAGAAACATCATTTGATAGTATAGGATCAGTCATGGACACGTAAATCTATGTAATGGTTATACTAATTTAGGTTACCGACCCATTTATTCTTAGGAAGAAATATGTAATCATCCAAAGACCTTCCGGAACTTTCATTCTAAGAGGATTGGAACATCAAGGCTGCTAGCCTTTGACGAATGGTGTTTGATCCTTTATTTCATTTGAGAATCTTGAAAGTGGCATTCCTAAGTGTGTGTTATCTTTCAGCGAGTATATTGAACCATAATCCAATAGGGTCGTTGATAAGGGACTAAAATTAATAATGGGCCTTTGATCCCTAGGTTAGCTAACTAGTGAGTGATAGAGCCCAAAACCCATTAACTGATTGCTTATGAGAAAAGAAATTATGTTGGGTTACACTTTGATATACAAGAAACCATGTTAGGTAAAACAGGTAACCTTGAAAAGGTTAGGTTTTGAGTCTATAAATGGACCTTGATTTCAGATATAGATATTGACCTAATAATAATAAATAACATCTCCATGTAAGGCAAAGAAACAAATAACCCTAAAACGGGTTAAGAGATTTGGAGTCTATAAATAGACCTTTGATTTCAGATATTGACTCCAGTAGTACAAAATAGCATCACCCTGTAAATCAGGATGCCTTCAAGCACGCCCCTTGTATAAGTGGGAGTTTGTCACATGCTCTTCTCTAAGAATTGTTTCCCCAAAATTCAAATTTAGACCAATTAAAATACAAAATTTAAGAACTGTTTCAAAATTTAATTTCACGTCAGAATCTCAGCAAGGCTGAAATTTTAAAATTGTAACTACCTGCAGTTAGCATGCACAAGTGACTCTTGTTTCAATGAATGAATGACTCTTTACTTCAGGAGGGTTTGTTTGGTCGAATCTCACCTATATAAAGAGGGGTTTGTTACTTTTGTACAATTGATTTCCATTGTTAGGCGGTTCCCACAAACTGAATAAATATATGCCTTTTTTATGACTTTTCTTTAGTACACTCTGGGTTTCATCAACTTGCAGTAGAATGGAAAATCTTCTCCGATTACTTACCATTTATCAATTTCCTTCCAAATATTTTGAGTTTCTTGCCATTTTCGTTTTCCGTTTCCAATTTTAAAGATCCACATCAAAAGATCCCATTTTCAGGTAACATGTTTTTTCTTCAAATGACTTATTGTAAAAATGTTATTTTCCATTTCATGTATTTACATGTTCTCTTGAAAAAGAAAAGAGTTTTTTTTACAAGAAAACAATTAGGGTATTTTTGCCAAAATAAGATCAAACATTGATGAAGGGTAATATTTCCAAAATTTAGCTTTCAAATCACCCTATCCTTATAACCATATTTAGCCTAGAACGTCTAGACATATGAGCATAGGACTGTAACTGTGGCAAACATTCTCACAGAGCAAACAAGAAAAAGAAAATTGAGTCAAATATCTTACCTTATACTCTGCTGCTCTTTCCATGGGTGGGGGTTTTCCTTCATCTCTCCCACTTCAGGGGTCATCCAAGAAACCCTGGCCAGCATCCACCCCAAACCCAGAACCAGGTGTCTGAGAGCATTCCTGAAAGCGATCCGGGAACTGCCTCAGCTGATCTGCCAGCTCTTCTCATCAATCTAACAACGAAACAAGGAAGTAGTAAACTTAGAGCGAATTTTAACAAAGTTCGTGGACAATTCCACCGAACCCGTACTGAAGGAGTCTTTCAGAAATTGTCAATCTTATAGTTCAATAATGAAGAGTCTGAAAGCTGCATACCAGTAGAAGTGGGAGCATCTGGAGATATTGTTCAGGCTGTGGGAATAGCTGATTCTGGTCTACGAATGCGAGAATGGGCTCCCGGACTCACCAACTGGTGATATCACCCGAGACATGATCATAACCTGCGAAACTTCAGCAAGTATCAACCACTATATTGTCGGAGTTGTTCATTGAAATAAGATGGTGGGGATTAGAAAATAGCAGTAATAATGTGATGGCTTTTCCTATTGGGTTTTTTCGTCAATAGACAGAATTCAACAGACATCAAGTTTGAAAACTTGGAAAGTGATTCTTCTGTAAAATTTGGGATAAAAATAACATACCAGCAAATAGCAAAGTCATCGTCCCAAATAGTGCAAACATATCCTTCCGTACTTTATAGATATAGTTGATACTGCAAGCCTCACACCGAATGGGCATCTCCATTTCGTAGAAGGGATTCTTTAGTACATAATCAGTGTACAATTCATAGATGAATTTCAAAAGACCCTCCATGTGTTGTGTTCCAGGCTCACATACCACAAAGAACTTTGTCCCTGCAAGATTAGTTGGAATTTAGTGAGACAGTTCCCATTGGGTACTATTTTAACCTAATGAAAATAAATAAATAATTTCATATGGAAATAGGTGTCCTGGGAAAACCTGACAAAGCAACCAATGAAGGATTAGTTGTGGATCTAACACAACAATAGAAAATTTTAGCTGTTTAGCCATAGCTTTTGTATTGTATATCCAAAGAAGTCTATATCTATCTAAAATATATTGTAAAACCCAAATAAATTTGAACTTTTATAAAAAATTGGGCAAACACGGTGAATTTGCCGTTACAATACAGGTTGAAAACCTGGAATTTTTCTAGATTTCGGATGACGAAACTGACCTCACCGTTGAATTCGTCTCTCGAAACCTAAGTTATCTACGACCTCACACCTCGAGATACGAATTTTATGCCAAGAATGCTTGGCCTGCATACGGCTTGATAACATGCTAAGTGTCATGTGTCACAAGGCATGCAAAAGCAAATGCATGTAGGCATGGCAAGCCATGTGTCCACATGCATGTCAATGGAGAAGTCTATAAAAGGGAAGGGAAATCCGGGCCTGTAGAGGAGGATGTGAACAAAAATAAAGGAAGGGAAAGCCAGGAAGAGGAAAAGGAGAGAGAAAGAGAAGAAAGGAGAGAAAGAAGGGGATAAAAAGAAAATCTGCTGGCTCCAACTTAAGCCGAAACTCTGCCGACTGGGCATAGCAAGTCCGTGATTTTCTCGACGAGGGCTACACTCCAAGAGGCAGGATTCTTCACTTTGTGGCTTTATTTTCCACCATAAGGGTTATGGGCACAGCGCACGCCTCCCAAAATTCGAGGTCCATCGACCAAATCACAACTCGCAAAATACCCGTGATATTGTGGTGCCATATCGATACCCACAATCACTAATCCCATTAATTAGGATCCATTCATCAAGTCCTAGGTAATTTATACTATATGCCTTGTATTACCACAACTGCGGAAGCGAGGGTCAAATTTCCCCTTCGTGGATATCGTGTGTCTCGATACCACATTGTCCAATCCCATTTACCGAGATCCGTTTAGCCACATTCAATAAACTTTTTATGTTATTTTCAAAACATATTACTGTGAGTTTAATTATAACTCTATTAAGAAGGCCACAAAGATATGTCAAAACGAGGTTCTTTTCCAAAGTTTTACAAAAAGAACTATACCAGCCACAGTCTACTTTCAACCCTCTACTAATGAGAGCCATTCCACCTGCATACCTTGCACCTCGAAATTGTTTTCCATAAGGTGAAGCAACGCCCAGAGAGACTCCTACAAAGGCTAATATATCTCCCTAAATGCACATGCAATGTTCACTTTGACACATTCACACACACACACACATATATATAAACATTTCAATAGAATGATAACATTCTAATGGAATACTACATGTTATGTCATAAAATGAGATGAGACTCACTCAATGCATAAAAACTGAAGTTATCACGCATCCCATCACAAAGTAGCCAATGCGGTGATAACATCCATCGCCGAATGAATTTCATCCAATGATCACTTTGGAAAAAAATCGTTGTTTGTAAATCAAACTGTTGATTGCTTCACTTCCAATGATCATTTTATTAACAAACATGCGTCTTTGTGGAGAATTTCGAGGTCTCACCGCAGACTTCGCACCCCTTCCTACACTTCACTAAGCTTCACCTATTGACACATATGTATAACCAAAAATACCGAGGCTTTCAGCACTGGCGTAAGATCTATCCCCTCGCTTTTGTACTACCTGACACAAGTTTTCATAAGCCAGGAATAGTGAACTCCACCTAACTTTGTCTTAAATCTGCATTCAACCCACTCATCTCATCATGATGGTGTTTACGGCACTACGCACTTACACCCATGAACGCGATGTCTCGAAGACATATGCAATGCATGCCACCGCATATCAATTTCCTTATCTCAGACGTAATGAATGGTTTATGGATAATAAACTCATGTATCATGAATAATTATGTCAAAAGCATATAATTTCCTCGGTAAAACATTTCATCCAATTTCCAACATATTAAAATATATATATATCAATGTGTTAACAATCAAGGCGTTATCACAAAATCAAGCAAAGAACACTTTAAAACAATCCACAATTTCGTGACTTTCACAAGTCGGGCCATAATGGGCAATTCACTAAACAGGCACAATCATTCCCAAAACAAACAGAACTAAATATCCCGATTCAGCCACTAACCTGGCTGCAGGTTATCAGACTACCAAAACAAATTCTCCACGAAATCAAGATTTAAATCTACGCCTCAATCAGTCCTAAAAACTAACACAAACAAAATAATTAATCAGGGCAAATTCCGGAAATGGACCACAACTACTGTGAAAAGAAACCGACGCGCGATTCAAAATGGCGCTGCTCACCGGGATGCAACATAATTTGCTGAGGGACCCAAGTCCGAAGTCCCTTGGTTTCCCACCTAAAAATCAGTCCTAAAATTCGGCCAGTGTGCATCAAAATAAGGTAGCATTCCCATATTTCAATTCGCCAAATGTTCTTAGTAGTAAAAGACACAACCCCACTACTCTTACTGTGGGAAAATAAACCAGCAGGGAAGAATCTTACCTCTCGTGAGCGTAGTTCGCTCTAATATACTCTGACTTTACTTAGTCCAACGGTTCCAACAATGTAATCACTTACCTTTCCTTTTTCCTCTTTCTCTCTCCTTCTTTCTCCTTCTTCTTTGTTTTCTTCCTCTTCCTTTCCCCTTTCCTTTTCCTTCCTTTCCTTTGCTCCTCTCCCTTTCTACAAACTTATCTCCATCCATTTTATAGACATTCCATGTTCCATGCACAGACACATTGGTTTGCTATGTGTTACATGCATTCGTCAGGATGACAGGATGACATGGCTTTTACTACAAGGCTACTCGACACCTGGCTGCTTCAAAACGCAAATTTCCAACCATTCTGTAGCTCAACAAAATTGCCGTGAATCCAAATACCGCGAGACGATCCAACAAACTATAACCGCTTTCATTATCCAAAACTAGAAAATTCCGGTGTTCTCAACTTGTATCAGAACGACAAGTTCACCGTGTTTACCCCTTTTTTTGGAAAAGTTCAAATTTACCCGGGTTTTACATTGTGTCTTTGCCCTATGAGGCTATTTGGTCGAATTTTGAAATATGGAGTCGCCGATTTTGATCCCGCACACCAGCTTCTGATTTTAAGACCTATTTCGGGCGGAAACCAAGGGACTTCGGACTCTGTCCTTTATGTAACCAGTCAAAGACAGAACTGATGTAGAAGTGTTTGAATAACCCAAATCGAACCTCTACAAACTCAAGTTATGGTCCACTACCAGAGACTACCACGCTTAGGTCGCTTTATTTGCTGGTCTCGGATTCAACCGATTTCTGCATTTCGTGACTTATCGTGGATCGCTTTGGGTGGTCTATCAACGATCGCAAAGCGATAATGGCCTAACTGTGACCGTCTATGGTCAGTTTTAGATTGATTGTGGTCCATTTTAGTGGTCATATATTTAATTTGAGGTCCGAAATTGTGGATTGCTTAAAGGTTATTAGTTTTATTTCAGATAACACGCTGATACTTCATTGAAGGGAAATGGGAAAAGCTTGGACCCAATTCCTACAAAGGATGAATATAATCGATAAATTGTATGCTTTATAGCATAATTATCCATGATACATGATAAATTGTATAGTTGAATCGGGTCTATACGACATTCATTACATACGGTATTAATAATCGAGCATGAATTCAAGATAATGCATCGCATATGCACCGCATCGATTTCATAGTAAAAGCAGATGATTGCAATCAAACACCATATTTGGTGGATTTACGTGAGGGCCGGTACTATCGACTAAAGTTCAACAAAGTCACAATCGCTGCGTAAAACATGAAAAATGTGCGCTCTGCAATAGCAAGAAAATACCTCTCGTGTGAGAATCAGTATTTTAATTATACATACGTGTCCAATGGTAAAGCCCGTGAAAGTGCAGAAGGCATGCGCGGTTCGGGCCAGAGACTTTAAAATTCGCTTACTCCATTAAAAAAAGATGTAACTCAGATCAAGCCCATGGTCGCTTTTAGGATTACTGTGTCCTATTTTGGTGGTCCGTTATACGACTCAGGAGGTCCAATGGATTGTTTTGTGCGTTATCGTTTATTTCTCGCTGGAGCACACGCTTCGATTGTTCTCACGAGAAGTGGCTGGGGAAAGCTTGAACCCAATTCCTACAATGATGAATATAATCAGAGCAAATTGTATGTTTTATACATACCATCCATGATACGTATAAATTGTATATTAGAATTGTCCATACGACATTCATTACATACGCATGCACCGAGTATGAATTCAAGATAAATGACAGATACAGACCGGCACATCGCATTTCACGGGTAAAGCCAAGATGATTAAATCAAACACCATACTGCGATTTGACGAAATACTTAAGATTCATTGACTAAAGTTCAACAAAGTCACACTGTTGCAGAAACATGAAAATGTGTCGGGTAATAGCAAGGTGGATAATCTCCTGTGAAAAGACTCGGTATTTTAATTATACATACGCATTCAATGAGAAGCCCGTGAAAGTGTGTGAAGGCATGCTCCCACTGCAGACCCCGAAAATTCGCTACCCACAAAAGACATGATTTTGTAAAAGAAAGTAGTCATTAAAATATGACATCCAAAAGGTTTTAGTTTATAAACAAATGAAATTTTGTTTGAAATAACTACAGAGTGCCATTAATCAATTACGCTTTATCGTACGCATATGTGTTTGTGGTGTGTGACAAGAGCTTCCATGATTTAATTTCTAATTTATTACTCTTTCGCATCACACTTAGTAATGGAGCTCCGTGAATGGCTCCAGCATGGTACATGATTGAGTCCTTTCATCTCATTTCATGCATGTCATAGAATTCTATGATAGAATTCAATCTGTAAGGGAATGGTTGATGTGAATGCAAGTGTGCCTAGCATTGCATGTGCACTTACAGGTAGTAGTAGCCTTTGTAGAAGCCTTTCACTCAAAATATAATTTATATGGAATAACATTTCAAAAAGCAGATTGGTGGATCGCCTCATTGGGGGAGCCAATATAGTGAAGAAAATCTGACGGTGGCTTTGTAACCTTTTTGTAAAGTACGGGACAAACAAGTCAAATATAATGCTTGTATGAGGCTGTGTAATTAAACTCATCGTAATATGTTTTGAAAATAATATAAAATGTTCATTGAATGTAAATAATCTGATCACCGTATTGATAGTATGGCATCGAGACACGATATCCACTAGTATTTTAACGAGTTAGCGTCGGGTCAATGTGACTTCTGATTTTGCGCGCTACAACTTGGTATCAAAGCTAAGGTATACCAACACCTGTATTTCCATAAGTATGGTCTAGGAATATCAGACTTATGGTAATCTTATGTTTTCAGGCTCAATATGATACATGATCGTGTGTTGCGAATTATAAACATGGTAAATGTATGTAGGAAAATAGAGTTACCAGTATAGAGAACATAACCTTAAGAGTTCGTGAAATGAAAACTAATAGTCTGTGATGTGATGTCACATGCACTACTAGTTAGACTAGAAAATGAATCTCAATTTGTTATTTGACACATGTAGATGGCAAGTCGAAGAAGAGGAAGTCGAGGAAGGGGACGCCAAGGCGATGGGCGGAGCAACAACCCACTACCACCGGCCTTTGACCAACAAGCCTTCATGGAGGCTATCGGTGTCATGATCGCTACATTGCAATGCTTGCTTAACGACTCATACTACTGCACGTGCCAGTGCAACGACAAGCCAAAGGGGGTTAAGTAACCTCCAAAGGTTCAAAGCACATCATCCTCCGACCTTCAGGTGAGGAGGGGATCCAATGATAGTTGATCATTGGTTTTGGTAAGTGGAAAAAATATTGGAGGCTATGGAGATCATCTCCGATGCCACCAAGATAAAGTTAGCCGCGTTTTAGTTAGAGGGTGAATCCCAAATATGGTGGGATTTGGTCAAAGCCTTGAGGGACTTAGAGGCAATGACATGCTGCAGAGTCTGATAGCTCATGAGTGTTCTCCCAACATTTGCTCGACATGCAAAAGCTCAAGAGTTCTGAATTACAGGGGAACCATGACAAAGACTCTAAATATGTGACTAATATTATTAATTATCTATTTCACTCGATTTATCAGGTGTGAATACTTATTACGGCCAAGGCGAAAGCTCAGATTGACCAAACTATCCATCGTGGGGTAAAAATCAGGACTTCTCCTACAAGATATGACCTGATGGTCGCATACCTATGGCTACTGAGGGAAGTAGATGACACACGAAACATCTGAGATGCGGGTGTTAAGGATAAGAGGAAGGAGAGCCAACCTTCTTCTTCTAGCTTAAGGAAGAAGCAGAGGACTCCTACTCCGCAGCGGTTTCAGGGACAAGGCCAAGGCCAAGGTCGATCATCCTATAGTAGTTGACACTTTCTGCCCCGGTCAAACAGCAAGGGACATACCATCGCACACCGAACACCTAAGGCTGGATCATTCCCCGCAGACAAGAATTCCGTGAGTTATGGGACACCTCATCCTAATCATCATGGGACGTGATACAAAAGAAGAGCTCTCCTTACCCTACCATGAGTCAGAGAGAGATAGTATCAAAATGGGAAGATTGTATCCTACGCCATCGTGACAAGGCAAGGGTCAAGGTTGAGGCTAGGGCTCACAAGCCGAGACTTCAGGGACCTAGGGGCGTGTCTACGCCATTACACCTCAGACTGAGCTTGCAGATCAGTCTATTATTCAGGGTATGTTTCTACTCTTTCGCCTATGGGCAAGAGTGTTATTTTATTATAGTGCATCTAATTCATTTGTCACAGATCTTCAGGTGAAATATTTAGGGGCTTGTAGTTAAAACCTTGGAAAAAGTCAGTTGAGATGTGAATCTCCCTTAAGAACTAGGTGAGTATCGGACCAGCATCATTGCGAGTTAGAGATCCTCGCACCCCGCCCTCACTCACCTCGCTTATGGAGATGTCTTTCCGATTTTTGATGTTATCCTGGATGAATCGTAGACTAGCACATCGAGTCGGTCATTGATCATCAGGATCGAGGAGGTTACTACCTACACAACTGGGATGATGCTCAGGTGGCTGTTGAAGGATAAGCACGATGCTATGCCCCAAGCCGTGTATGATTCTAGGTGGCACCTGGACATTAGGGTCATCGGCAAACCTTACTATGAAAGACGGCTAAAGACAGGAGCCTGGGTCTACCCCTGCAGTTTGCGAGCAGAAGGATATTTTCCCTCCTGAGGAATCACTCTTGGATTACTTCCGCACAAGGATACGTAGACTTCCCAGATTGAAGCCATGCCCCCGATACATCACCTATTTCTACGACGCCGCATAGAGTCGGCGTGGCCCTACTGAGTCATAGGAACTCAAGGTCTGAATTGCAAGAATTGTCGACATAGATTTTATTGCATCAAGCAATTCTCCTTAAGGCGCCCAAGATCATTTGGCTAAAAAGAAGGACAAGACCTTTCAATTTATGCATTGACTAATGGCGCTGAACAAAGGTTACGATCAAGAATCTGTGATTTTATCGAGGATTGATGATTTGTTTGACGACTGAGAGGGCGCAGTCTACCTAAGATAGATTCCCTACCGTTCATCATCAATTGAGGGTTAGGGAGGCAGATCCCTAAGACGGCATTTAGAATGCGATACCGTATTTCAGTTCACGGGGCAGACGCCATCAGTGCTGATCAATGCCCAACCGCATTCATGCCCTATCTAGATCAATTTGTTGGTAATGTTGATTTACATTTTATGCCATCGGTCGGTGGATCATTTGGCGATTGTTCTCCATGCTTTGAGAAACCATCTGGTCAGATGCCAAATTCAAAGAAATGTGAGCTACTGGTGTAGCATTTTCGGGCCATGACGCTGAAGGCCTTAGCGAATCCGAAGAAGGTCGAGGCAATTATGGAGGAGAGACTCCAAATCGCCTTCTGAGGATACGGTTCGGGATTGGTCAGGGATAATCTCAAAACTCATTTCAATCTTTTTTTTTTTTTTTTCTCCACAGTAACCTTCAACAAGCTATAATAGTTTACTAATGATATTCACATGTCACTCAATTCTAAAGCAATGACACATAACAAATTCCTCCTTGTATTCAAGATTCTAGTAATTAGTGCACTTATGCAATGATCAACTTTTCAAACTACAGTGAGCACCAAACGCTCATCCACGTGCATATGGTTAGATTCTAGACTCAGAGAGCTTTCCATAGCCCAAGAATGCGCAAACGGACTTCGACGAGGAAGTTATGGTCCTCCGAAATGGGCGTTGCCGAGTCACCCCTAGGACAGTATTCACTTCTACTAAAGGAGGTCACCGCCGTAAGAGTCGCTCACAGCTCTGGAGCACCAACAATGCCATCCGTGCATGTGGTCGATTATGCACTCAGGAGCTTTCCATGAGGTCAAGAACACCAAACGGACTTCGACGCAGGGAAGTCGCGCGCCATCCGCTAATACTCATACGTGCTAAAGAATCGACATATGCGTAACCTGATGTGTGCCTACCGCCTTCGCTCCTTTCAACACGATATGAGCTCGCATTATTTTTGAGCCACAAGCAGGACTGATTCTGCACTCAACAGGCTTCACGAGTCTCCACGAACGCGTGAAACCCATCCCGAACGAGAGGCCATACTGCTCGAGGCTCGGGCACAACCGAGCTCATTCGCCGAGCCGGCCAAGAGCCTGGGCCAAGGAGGTCACCGACCACACGGGGGCCATCCCCGCCGAGCCCACGCAGAGAGCTCGCCTCCGCCCAAAGAGGTCGCCTCATGCAGAGAGCCCGCCGCCCCAAAGAGGTCAACTTATGTGGAGAGCTCAAAACATACCATGCAAGAGAGCCTGGCCATTCAAAGAGGTCACTTCATGCAGAGAGCTCACCATTACCATGCAGAGAGCCCAAATGATGTCCAAAGAGGTCACCATGCATGAGCTCACCACGCTACGCAAGAGAGCTCATCATTCAAAGAGGTCACCATGCGCAGAGAGAGTCACTACGCCATGTGAGAGCCTACCATGTCCAAAGAGGTCACCACGGGTGGAGCTCACCAGCTTCGTTATAATAAATTTACGCAGAGAAACAAATATTGTTTCATCCTCTCATACCCTTCCGAGTAAAAAAGGTCATAACTGGGTCAGAAAGACCACATTTGTGGGGTTATTCAAGCCCAATGTGAAGTTCTAGTAGAGCTACAATTTTTAATGGTGATGTTAGTCCAAATTTCCTGATAATAATTTTTCAACCCAAATTCATTTCAAACATTAGATCCTGATCTAAACAGGATCTACATTCCCAATACGCCTCATCACGTGAGCTCCTGGCCACACGTTGAATTTCACATCCCAGTGAGTCACAGATTTAAATTATCCATGATACTTCGCCAAAGAGCGCCTACCATCCTAAGAGAAATCAATTAAAAAGAGCTCTGGCCACACAACCATTCCTCTCAATTGAGTCACACACAACTCGCCTCTCGCACCCTTCCCAAGTAAAATGTCATAACTTAGGCTATAGGTCCGATTCAGGATTCGAAAGCCCGTGATCGTTCACCGACGAGGCTACTGATATACCGAAGGTCACAAGGCCAAATCCCTTTGTCGCCTAACTAAAAATCGCCTTAAAGTCCGACTAGAAATAACAAAGAGAAAATCCTTACTACAAATCAGTATTAAACATGTGAACTGAGTTTAATTTCACATAATTCATATATTTTAAGCATCACAAGTAATAAAACTTCCTTGATCGCGGCCTCAATTTAAACAAAACTCCGGTTTTCACCACAATTTTGCCAAAAGAACACACAAGCCATTCTTTAACCTTCTTCTCAACTAAGGCCTCATGAAGCGCCTTCATGGCACCTCTAAGACTAAATATGCTTCTATCGGCTGGCCACGAATAGCGCCTAATGGTAGCCCAAGGCACTTACTTCCCACCTGTGTTTCACATTACGCAATGACATAATCCGTATAAAATCATCACACACATTCATATAAAATATGACATCTCCCCAAGTAAAGGAATGTCTATGTCGCGCCCGCTTCCTAAGTCCTCACCATCACCTCTCACACACACGAATCGTCACGTGATGAAACAGCTTTCTTTTTATCAAAAGCTTTCTGTTTAATCCGACCGACCACCGAGTATCAAACCACTGACCACCTCCGGCATAAACCATTGACCACCTCCCGAACCCCTTATCGACAAATCCTCCGATGTACTTCATATCGACAACCCTCCGATATAATTCATCGGGACAACCCTCCGATATATCCCATTGACAAACTGAATCCATCAAGCATTAGTGGAACCCTCCGAGTACCCATTTTATTCATGCACTCACACCGATTTACGCGACGCACTGCACATGCGGGCGATAATGCTCACGCATAATATCTCATATTACATGCATACCGAAAAACTACATGGAAGAAGTTATATTCATGCTTCATTCAAGCATCATGTTAATATGACATCGGGCATGAAAGATATCAACATCAAGAATTACAATAACTGCGATGTTATTCAAATGTAAGCAATAACACACAACAAGATCATCAATATCGTGATTCCACGTGACAAGAATAAATCGCCCGTAACTATAGTTCCTGAACTACACAAACACTTAATCTTAAACCTGGCCCCCACTAACAACAAGCCACAACCTGCTTCCTTCTTTTCGAATCCAGCCCATCACTGTGGCTATTCTCAGCCATGTCATGGCTCAAAATGAAGATTAACCGCAGAGAGAACCCCTACCTCTCGGCGTATCTGGTTCTCACCGCCGTAACTCCTCTGTCATAATCAAAGAACCGCCGGCTCCTCTCTTCCCCTTCTCCCCGCTGTTTTTCTTCTTTCTTTCTTCTTCTTCCAATCGCACAAATTTTCTTGTGGGTGGAGAATACTTATCTAGGTGTAGAACACCTCTTCTTTCTCCCTCATGACACATAGCATCCCACATGTCATTCATGTCCACTTTCTCCCACCACTATCCTCTCCCGCAAGATAGAAGTGTGACACTCGCTTCCATGCCAAGTGTCCTTCAGTGCCACATGGCATGCATTTCATGCCACGTGTCACCCTCTCATTTATCCGTTGTCTCGAATACGCACTGACCCTATCGAATTCGACGAAATTTGACTATGTACTTAGGATTGCACGAACTCAAATCTGCAGATGTCCCGCCGTATTGGTCCGAGATCTAGAGAAATCTGTGTTTGCAACCCTGTCTATCATTTTACTTTATCCCGGTCTCATCAAGTGCAGATACAAGAGGTTCATCGGGGACTTTCTCCCGATTAGCTAAGCCTAAGACCTAAATCGACCTAAAAGTTGGGAGGTTAAGTTTCAGTGGAATGACTTATGAGAGGGCATTCCAGAATTGAAACGAGGGCTTACTTTAGCTCCTTATCTGATAGTCCTAGAGAGGGACAGTATTACAGCCAGATCACACGCTTCTCGGCGATTTTGACCGAGATGTGTTTTGATGCAGTCCGAGAGGGTTGTGACTTATGGTTCTCGATAGTTAAAAAATCATGAGCAAAGTTACCCCACACATGATATGGAATCGATGTACCATTATTTGCACGCGAGATGACGAGCACTACTCATATGGTGAGTAATTCGAGGGTGTTTTCTGACCACAAAAAATCAATACATCTTTACTCATAAATCCAGGACCCCAATATGAGGCACCAGGATGGATTTATTCGGAGGATTATGAGTTCACTACACACACCTAGCGAAGGCAAATGTGGTGGCCGATGCGCTCAACCGGAAGTCACAAGGAGTATTGGCTAGTATAGCTTCCCGCAGTGTACTCGAGGTCAGGACAAGCAGGACGCACTACGTAGATTAGACTGGTATTTCGTGGAGTTCAGCGACCAAACTTTCCCTACTAAGCGAGAGTGGATCGAGTCCCTGTAAGCGTGGACACGTAGATAACTCCATCAAGAACCGGTGCGCTATGCACCGGACGTATAATGGGTCACCACACGGATGGCGCCGACATAGGCGTGATCAGGTTCCCCAATTGGCGATTTGAGAAAGGATCCTCGAGAGTTCTATCGTCTCTCGCTTTGTTGTACATCCAGCGCAGTTATTTGACCACGATCTTCGCTTCGCAAGATATCAAGCCGTGGGAATGGAAGAGTAAGTCAGATTTTGTTCGTTTTGTGTCCCATATGTCGCCAGGTAAAAGTTGAAATACCACAGAGGCTGTTATGCCAGCCCAAATGCACAGAGGTAGTGTATGAAGGTGGAGCACGCCACGATGACTTGCAATCACTTCTGCTATGAACACTAGAGCTGCTTCTTCCGAAAGAATCCGATCACATGTCTCCTCACAGAATTTGACGGGGTTCAGATCATTTGGTATCGTGAGCAATGTGTTCTATTTTCTCGGGGTTTGCCTATCTTTTTTACGTTTTTCTTTTTTCTTCTTTATCTAAACCCAAGTTAGTCACCGCTCTAATCATTTAAATTTCGCTCAACCTAACAATTTTAGTCACAACCTAATATTTACTCCATCCCAAGTCCTATATTTTTTTATCTTCCTTGACCTGATACAACTTCTTGTTTGTTTGTTTGTTCGTTTGTTTTAATAAATTCATTCCGTGTTAAAAAATAAAATAAAAATTCGAAATACAAAAAAAAAAAAATTTCTATACTTAAATACAAAAAAATCTGTGAATAAACCGAGAAATCGTGTCTTTTTTTTTTTTTTGCTTTAAGTAAGGCTTGAATATTGATTAATGCCACCAACCTGTCCTTTGATAGGTTTTTTTGATTGAATTTTGCGAAAAAAATATGATTTGTTTGATTAGTTCCAAAAGAACTAAAAGAGAAATTCTAAGTGGAAAAAGGCAAGAGTGATAAGAATATTAGAGTGAGAAAAAGCCACATATATTATGTGAAAACACGAGTGAACCGAGTGAATCATTCTTTGAGTGAAAACACATGAGGGATTGATTTGTGAGGTCCTATTTTTTTCAGAACCTTGTTTTGCAAAAGACTATGTTAAACAACAACGCATTTGAAGGTAAAAGGAGGAGCTAATCTTCAAGTTTACAGGAGTCCTTAACTAGTGGGGCTAAAAAGAGGATATTTAGTACTCGACCGAACAATTCCATGAGATGATGGAGCAAAGCTTCGAGCATCCACGAAACCCTCCAATAGGGCGTAGAAAGGAGAGACTACCAAGAAGAGGGATGTAGATAGAAGAAGAAGAGTATGACGGAGGAGGTTTTAAGGGTGAGATTGATCATGATTCTATGTCGTGATAGTGGGAGGAAGGAGGAAACGAGAGAAGCTAGAATCAGAAGATAATAATTGGGGAAACATTAAGATGAAGATTCCATCTTCCAAGGAAAGAATGACCTCAAGGCATATCTCTGGAAAGGGAGAGGAAGGTGGAGTCAGTTTTGATTGTCACAATTATTCCAAAATAAGAAGGTGAAACTTGCCGTCATAGAGTTCCCTGAATTATGCACAGTGTGGTGGGAATCCAATATTAGCTCGAATAAGAGACTCGAATAGGAAGCCAACAAGGGAAACATGGGAAGAGAAAAAGAGGGTGATGCGAAGAGATTTATCCCGACTTTACTACTACCGAGAGTCAGGACAACAAGTGGCAAACCCGAGGCAAGGCAATCGGGAGGTGGAGGAGCATTATAAGGAGATGGAGTGCTGCAATGGCGCAGGATAAATATTGAAGAAGATCGAGAGGTTACAATGTGGCGAGGTTTCGTGGTTTTAAATCGGGAAATTCGTAATATGGTGGAATTGGTTATTGCGTGGAGTTGAGATATGGTGCATATGGCAATCAAGATTGAGAATCAAGTCAAGAGGAGGGGCAGTAGCAACACACATTTTGCACCTGGTCCAAGTTCATCTACGTGGAAATCGAATCAATGGAGGAAGAAAGAGAAGCCACCCAACGTCAAGCCTAAAACATAACTAAAACAGAGGAATAACAATATCAGGTAAATTATTTTTCACTGTTCAAATGTCCAGAGCAATGTTTAAACCATAAACAGAGCAAGCCAATGTCCGAACAAAAGAGCCACGATGACAATGGTGAGATTGAAATGGAGACAATGAGCTCCAAGCCAGATCTTATGCATCCAGGATGCCAATGATGAGGAGTACGCTGTCCAAGGAGAGCCAAAGAGGCCTTGGCAAAGTAACCTAGAGACTGACGAGATGCAACACGATAACATTTGTCACACTAGGTGCCAATACGCCCAAACAAGGTATGGTAGTGATCATTGATGGGAGAAGTCAGACTAATGTCGCCAATACAACCACAGGTGGAGAAACTAGAAATGCAAACAAGTAAGCATCCTCGACCTTATAAATTGCAATGGTTGGATCGATAAGTGGGGAGGAAAGGCATGGAATAAACAAGTGTTAACTTTCTTTTAGTATCGGGAAATACAAAAATGAAGTTTCAGGTGATGTAGTTCCAATGCAAGCCTGCATTTGTTAGGAAGACTATGGCGCTTTGATAGAAAGTTAAGCATGATGCCACCAAGATTTCATTCAGGCACAACCAACTGACCGCCACTTTGTTCCTTTGACACCAAGTCAAGTTTATGAAGATCAAGTGAGGGTCAGAAAGAGAGGAACAAAAGAAAATGAGTGAAAAGAGAGTGAACAAACAAAAGAGTGAACAAAAGAAAAGTGTGGAAAGAGAATGAGCAAAAGAAAGAGAGTGACAAAAGGATCAAATTTGAGAGAAAAGGAGAGAAACCACCCTCTAAGGTGTGGAGGTTAAAAGAGCATTGTTCTAAACAAGCCTATGATTGTACTTTGTACAAAGAGGCACTTTTTAATACTAATCAATCTGATACTTCTTGCCTGGGCTTCTATTGTCTCTTGCGTGAATTTAATATGTCTTTCCCTGAGGAAATTCCGAAGGGTTACTCTCCTATCCGAGGGATCGAACATCAAATTGATTTTGTCCCCGGTGCTACCATTTCCCGACCGACCCGCTTTATGTGGAGTAATCCCAGAAGACAAAGGAACTCCAAGCAAGTTGTTGGAATTGATGGTAGATGGTGAGAGAAAGCTCAGTCCATGGCATCGCTCCCGTGATTTAGTTCCAACATTATGGTTAAGATTCGAGGGACACCTTTCAAGGAAGGGGGAAATGATAAGAATCAAAGCACAAAGGTGACCCATGCTGCTCCCTAGGGCGATGGTCCTTTCTTTGTCCTCGAGCGCATCAATGATAACAATGCATACAAACTAGATTTTTAGCGTAGTGCGGACCCGCTGTCCCACTGGGCCCTATGACACGAGCCAGGACTAAGAGATTCAAAGAAGCCCTTCTGTTTTAACCGAGATGCCCACGTGGGAAGAAGCTCTCATGTGGTTCAACCCAAAGAAACAAAGATGGTCCACGTCATCAAATTAAATCCGAACTTGGACTAAGTTTCAAGGCGTTTTTTACTTGTTGATTTGCTTCTATTTTGGAGCTAATTTGCTGCAGATTTGGTATTGATTTGCTGCGATTGGTTTCTATTTAGTGCTGGATTTGTTCCCCGATTTGTCGATTTTGTTCCGAATCGTCGCTTATTTTGGCGCTCGGGATTCATGATTTATTCCGCATTGCGCCGATCGGATTCCCAAGCCTTAATCTAGAATTATCTAGTTTCCTTTTTTATTTCTCCTCATGGACATTTTTTAGTGTAATAATTTAGGAAAAAGCATGTTAGTTTCTTTTCTTGTTTTCGCCAAATATTTACTTTCCTATGCCTAATATTTAGTTTCTATTCTACATATTTTGGGCCTATTTAAAGGTTTGTTATCCCTTATTTATCATAAAAGTAGCAGTGCATTAATAAATTGAGAGTTTAAATTTCTTTTGGTTCTTAAAAGACCTCATGGATCGAGATTCGCTATTTCGTGGCGTTCATCAAGACGACAATTGATCTCCATCGATCACAGATCTCACATACCAAGGTTCTTGCTTCTCTATGCTAAACGGGTCGAGGTCTTCCATCCAAGCTAAATACTAGAGCGGTTCTTCCGAGCTAATCCGATCACGGGTCTCCTCACAAGTTGACGGAGTTCGTATCAGAGAAGAAAAAAAGAGAGAGAAAGAGAAGAAAGGGAGAGAGAAAGAAAAAATCGGTGTCTGACGGCTTAATACGTCGACTAAGAGTAAAGTCAAAGATATTCAACGAGGGCTACACTATGAGATAAAGGATTTTTCCCTACTTTATTTATTTTTCATCATGCGGCCGCGCCGTTGCCTTGCCCCGAGGGGTCATTGGACCAATTTCAAATGGAATGTCGCCTCTATTTTATCACATGTGAGCTGGATGAAAGACTGGATTTGGGGGTGGGTCCAGATTGACTTTTAGAACCCACTCTATGGGTTTGCTCTAAACTGATGCGCCGCTGAATCATCCAAATCGGACCTCTACAACCTGCCGCATCCATTTCGAGACCGCCACAACAGCCGTTATTTCCATAAATCCGCATTGACTCGATTTTTGGCAAGTGCATTTCGTATTGATTGCAAGGTTTTGGTGGTTTGTTAATGATCAGCCGGCAACCTCAACCGAGACCGTCTACTACCACTTAGTGGATTGACTGCGCCCCGTTTTCGTAGTCTCGTTGCGGCCACTCAGAGGTCCGGGAATTGTATCGTTTTAAAGTAAGTTATCGTTGATTTTCAGGATAACATGCTTGATTGTTATTGCTGATATATGTTGGCAATTGGATGAAATGTTTGGAAATTATATGCTTTTGACATAATTATCCATGATACATGATAAATTGTATGTTGGAATTGTCCATATGACATTCATTACATATGAGACATGGAATTGATATGAAATGGCATAATACACGTATATGCACTAAACATCGTGATTCCCATAAGATAAGTGTATTGATGATTGCAATCAAACAATATATTTAGTGATTTGATAAGTGGGTTGGTACACATTGGATCGAAGTTCAACAGAGTCACACCGCTGCGTAAACATGAAAATATGTGTCGTAATAGCAGGGATAGATACTCTCTCAAGTGAAAGACTCCGGTATTTTTTATTATATATATATATATATATATATATATATATATATATATATATATGTGTGTGTGTGTGTGTGTGTGTGTGTGTCAAATCTGAAAGCTCCGTGAAAGTGTAGGAAGTGAAGTAAGCTCCTGTGGAAACGAAAAAATTTGCTACCAAAAGACACATGTGATTTGTAAAAGAAAGCAGTCATTGTAATATGACACTACGCATAGTTGTTTATAAACAAAATGAAATTTTGTTTGAAATAATCATTGATGTGATTAATCAATGACGAAACAGGTCATACATTGTGGTGTGTGGATAGGAGCTCTGCGATTGACTGGAATCTCTATTTTTTCTACTCTTCTTGCACTCACACTCGAGTAATGGAGAGTCAGAATGTCTGAGCATGGCACATGATTGAGTCTCATCTCATTTCATGGCAAGACATATAGAATTCCATGATAGAATTGCATAATCTGTATTAGCATTGCATGTGCACTTAGGTGGGAGTAACCTCTATAAGAAGTTTCTCTACTGGGTGTGGCTCACCCTATAAGGGATAACATTGTGTGCAGAGCAGTGAGTTCAAATCGTGAAGAAAGCTCTATTGGGGTTTAAACCTTTGTAAAGTATTGACAAACAAGTTTGTATTGCTAAGCATTTTGAAGGAGGTTGTAATTAAACTCATCGTAATATGTTTTGAAAATAACATAAAATGTTCATTGAATGTAAATAAACGGATCCCGGTATTGAACAGTGTGGTATCAAGACACACGATATCCACGGGAATTTCCACGAGTTGATGGTTGGTCAACAAACCCCCGGATTTTGGGGCGTCACATATTTGCATACAATAGTGCCTATAAAAAATATATAAATACAATAGTATTTTTATATTAAGCTCAATCTTTTTTTTTAGTAAAAGATCAATGCAAGAGATTTTAATCGATCGATACGTAGCCAAAGATATTGATGGTTATCAGGTATATAGTGGTTCAAATTTCACATAAATTGGCTGGCTTACACTAAAATATTTGAGGGTGAAGCACACAGTAGTATCCCTTGGGATATACTACTAAATACTCCACCCTAACTCTCAGATAAATCCAAAGCCCAAATTCCACAATTTACACCAGTATCAATGCCATTAATAAAGAAATACAGAAGAAATTCATCAGGAATGACCTATGTGTTAGAGTTTGAGGAATGTAGAGGAGAGGATTTGCAAGTAACTTATCATCTGGACTTGCAGAATCTGGGTTGTTAGTAATTTTATAGCATTCTATTTAGTGAAACACTTCAAGATAGAAAAACACTTTAACAGGTTACAATTTGAAAATAGCTATTGTAATAGTTAAAGGAGTTAAAAAATAATTTAAATACACAATTTTAAAACTAGACATGTTAATAACAAATTCAGCTCCTCTACCAAGAGATGCAATGCTTCAAAGCAAAGACAACTCATCGTGACAAGATTATCTAAATGTTTGTGCTCCAACAGATTAGCAATTTTGTGTGTATAGGTGGGTGTGCGAGGATACAGGCAATGAAAGAAATTTATCAACAGACAAAATGATAATCCAAATAGAGGTTAGAATACTCCCACTTTAATAGAAAATAAAGCACAAGAATAAACCATCAAACTTGTACAATTTTTTGGGGTCTATAATTTAATAGTTATCCGCATAGTTTTAAAAAGACGACTTAAGTAATTCAGGCTCAAGGCACAACCTGATGCAAAGCTAATATTATGCTGTATCTGACATCTTAATTATGGAAAATTCATATTCGAGAGGTTGTGAAACTATGGAGACACCAAATATGTTTCTAAATCCAAGTATTTTGAGTCTTGTTACTATTTTGATTTGGAATTGTTTTATTTTTAGAAATATTTGTTCTCCAAGTCAAAGTAGTAAGAATATTTTATTTAATTTGTGAAAGTTTTTGCTTTCCTAAATAAAATAGTGAGTTTCGTTTCTTTTAAGTTGTTTTATTTAAATTAGAAAGTTTTTGTTTTCCAAGTCAAAGTATGAGTTTCTTTATTAGATTTAGAAAGTATGGGGCTATACATACACCCCCCCTAATGTAGTATTTTGACAATCAGTTTAAGTTTAATACTATTTTTCAGGTTTCTCTTTTTTAAGAGTTCTCTTCTATTCTCTTATCTCATGGATTCCCTTAAGTGATGAACATTGCTTTTATCCTTAGGTGGATTCTTGTATGGCTTAAATATATCTCTTTGTTCTCTAATCTTCTTGAGGGCGTAGTTCATGGCTTCTTATCTCTTTACTGATTCTTTCGAAAGGTGAAGTAAGTACCTATCCTTCTAAAACACCTTACTTAATTCTCATCATCTCTCTTTAACTTTCATATCCAATTCTCCAACCATAACTCCCTAACTTTCCAAATCTTATGTCTCGCACTTCACTCCTTCCATATACTCGTGTCATCCTAAAAAACCATAAATAACATCATCCTTAACCTTCGAGAACTCCAAATTCGCATACAAAGTCTAGCCACCTTAGAAAAAACCTGAAAACCGCAAACTAGCTTAAAACAAGGTTGTTTCGCATCAAATCAACCCTAACCTTTCCAAACCTTAACTATATTTTAAACTTTATTCCATCATATATAAAACCCCAAATAAACCTTATAACCTTTGAAACCAAAACATATCCCCACTCCATCTAAGTTCTGCAATTTATCACCCTAACTTACCTACACCTTTAGATCATCCATCACGTCCCATCCTCAGATCACAACCACTTAAAGCCGCCTCGACTTCCAAGCATGCTCCTTACTAAAAGGCAGACCTTATAGACTATAATTCTCTTTTAAAACACTTCAATTCTTAAAATTTTTAATTATATATTGAAATTTATATATAATTTTACAACTTTTCATATTGAAATTTATTTAAATGTTAGAATATTTAATTCTTTTTTATTGATATAATCATATTTTGGAACTCATATTTTTTATAAAAAATGATACATCCAATCTCACATTTCACTTCACAAAAGCCTCGCGCCTTAGGTGCGCCTTAAAACTATGGTTATCCGATACTAAACCAGCCTACTAATGATCGTGGTCCTAGTTTGCCTAAACTTCTAGCTCAACCTCAACAAATTGACTTGAATCACTATATGATCGTATTGTCTTGTTCCTTCCTTCTTCCCTTGCCTATCACATCACTCACATCCTTTGTAAGCAAGGCTGAAACCTTTCTTGCATCCTCAATCACACTAAACAGCTCTTTTTCATCTAAAAAATAGACCATTTTATCTTCATGGTCTATGAAAATACCTCCTGCTTCAATCTGCAAAATATATCTCTTTGATAGGTAAAGTCAAAAAATCCATTAAAAGAACCCATCTAAACATAGCTTAACAAAAACCCATCTAAATTGAACTAGCTGGTCGGAGAGGTATTCAGAAATAGTTGACTTCTGGGGTTGGCTACTTATTTTGACTAGACCTTCACCTGATTTTATTAGCTATCAGGTTAGAAGTGGGTTAAGAATTCAGTTAGCTGGTGGTCTCCCTCTTTTCTTGCCTTCAGTGCACTTTGTATATTTGCTGGATATTTGCCCTATTCATCTAAGGTGCCTATTTAGAAAATTATGTAAATTTGTAGGTAAGGCATTACATCCAACCAAACTATCAAGTTGGGTTTCGAAATTTAAGATCATTGATCTAATTTCTATCTATATATAAGTTATAATACCCAGAAACCAAAACCCATTTATCCACACTACCAATTGAATTAAAAAACACAACAGAACCAACCAACATTTACATATGGATCCATTTGGTCTATGAGAAAATAAAATTTCGAACTTCAAAATTTCAATTCATTACCTGGAGTGTAGTGAAACTAATACTCAAAGTACCCTCTCCAACAAACTGCACTACAATAAAATTTACTTGTAGTACTTTAAAGGAGAATGGAAATGCGTTATTTAATCAAAAGAATTAAGCTCATATAAACTGATTCACTTGTCACTGAAAGAACCATCCCTAAGATTAACTATACATGTTAGAGATTTAATGGTCTTTTTCTGCTGCTCTCTTGTGTTTTAAGAATCAAAGGGTCTCAGTCTGCTCTGTTTTTTTGCCTGTTTATGTTTTATTTTTATCTTTATGTATCAGTGTCTCTAGCATTGGTTTGTTATGGTGAAGTAAACCTTAGTCTTCTTGGGCATATACATAAAGTGGTAGGGTCAGTTGCCAGTTGTGTGCTAAACCATCCTTTCTTCATTTTTGCTGTGCTCTACTTTTTTGCCTTTTCCAACTTGGTATCAGAGCTACCCAGGTTCAGCACCATCAAATCAAACCATGGCAGACTTGACCCTTCTCCCATCTGTGACTACATCAGAATTCCAACTCCTTTGAATCTCAACACACACCAGCAATCCATCATAGCAAACAATAGCTCTCTGTTTGGCTATATGATTAAGCTCAACTCTCCAGTAAAACTGGACCAGAATAACTTTTTGTTGTGGAAATCGGTCGTCCTCCCTGCAGTGAAAGAGCATGACCTAGATGGATATTTACTTGGAACACAATCCATCCCAGAGAAGATGGTCTCTATAATGGAGAAATCTGGTGAAAAGAAACTCATATTCAACCCAGCCAATGTAAAATGGGTTCGCACATATTAAAGATTACTGTGTTGGTTGTCGTCCTCCATGTCAGAGAATGACCTGCCTAAAGTAGTGGTCTCTAAACTGCTCATGAAAAGGGAAGGCATTGAAGTGGTGGAAGCACTCCAATCCAAGCTCGCTCGAGAGTTTTGCAATTGGAAGATTCAACTCAAACATCCAGAAAGGGTCCTATTCATGGATGAATATCTCACCAAAATGAAGATGGTTGCTGATAATCTTGGAACTGCCAGGCACCTTGTAATAGACAGCATTCCTATGCTTCATGTTTAGCTGGCCTTGGACCAGAATATGATTCTGTAGTAGTGAATCTTACCTCCAGACTTAGCGCTCTACTTGGCAAGAAGCCCAAAGCACTACTTATTGAACCAAGAAAGCCAGATAGACTGTGATGAATGCTACAATGAATTTGGATCTCTCAAATGTTCTCTGCACTATGTCTCTAATCAAAAGGCTGCATGGGAATAGCCAAAATACAATGGAAGAGGCAGAGGCTCGTGGACCAAACAAATCTAGAGGAGGTTGGGGTGGACGGACGAGGTGCTCTGAGGAAACCTAAGCCTACACAGCCATATCTGTAACAAAATTGGACACACCACTCTTTGTTGCTATTATCGATTTGCCCATGCCTTTCAAGCCCTCAGAACAACTTAGGTTTCAGCCTTCATTGCCACACCTGAATCGGTCTCTGATCAGTCCTGGTATGTTGATAGTGGAGCCACTAGCCATGTCACTGCTGAACTTGGCAACCTCTCTATGAAGTCCGACTACCATGGTGAGAGCAATCTTACCGTTGGCAATGGTAATAAACTCCCTATCACTCATATTGGTCATACCAAAATACTATTTTCTCACCTTCATTTGAAAATATTTTATTAGTTCTCAAATTAAAAAGAGTTTGTTGAGTGTTTCGCTTAACAGCTGATAAGAAAGCTTTGTTGAATCTCATCCCGATGTTTGCTTGGTAAAGGACAAGGAAAATCACAGGTGGAATTGCAAGGGAAGCTTGAAGATGGACTCTGCTAAACTACATATTCCTGAGACTGGAAAATCTAACAAAGCCAACTACTCATTCCATTGTAAATCCATCCCATCAATCCAGTGATGAGTTAAATTCAGCTGAGTCAAAAGAAGGGTTGATTCCTAATGTCTTGTGTCTTCTATTTTAGTCTTGATGTCCTATAGAAGGTTGCTTATCCATCTAGTAGAGTCATGAATCATGTCCAAAAATCTTGTAACTCTGATATTTCAACTCACGAAAGTAAAGTTTCTGTAATGCTTGCCATTTGGAAAAACTCATGCTCTGCCTTATAACTCTTCTTCTTCCATAACCTCCTCACCTCTTGAACTAATTCACACAGATATATGGGGCCCAGCTCCAATTATTTCAACCTCAGGATACAAATATTACATTCATTTCATTGATGATTTTTCCAGGTACACTTGGGTCTATCCCCTTCAAACTAGAGCTGAAGCCTTGAGCTCCTTTATTCTCTTTTGGACATCAAAAAAAAAAAAGTCCAATCAGATTGGGGTGGTGAGTATAGACCTTTTGAGATATATCTAAGAAATAATGGAATAGTTTTCCAACATCCTTGTCCTCATGCTCTTGTTAGAGCAAAATGGAAAAGCCGAGAGAAAGCATAGACACATTAAATAGTTTGACTCTCCTTGCTCAAGCCCGTATGCCTCTAAGATATTGGTGGAGGCTTTTCAAACCTCAGTTTACCTTTATAAATCGCTTACCTACACCAGTTTTGAAGTTCCTATCACCATTAGAAAAACTTTAGGTAAAAGGAAATTGTTGCTATACATTTAAACCTGGGTGTCTCTTGCTTTCTTACTCTAGGCCTTTCCTAATCCAATTAAATTTCAGTTACACACAACTAAATGTGTCTTCTTGGGGTACAACAACTCTCACAAAGGATACCTTTGTCTTCATACCAGTGGTTGAGTCTATATCTCACGAAATGTTGTGTTCAATGAAAATGAATTTCCTTATTCTAGAGGCTTTCCAATGCCAAAACTTGAGTCCTTCCAGCGCCAGACCACCTTCATTTTTTCACTCTAGAAAGAAGGTGACATATCCCCAGAACCCACAGAAAAGCCTTTCATTCTCAGATATGCAGTGAAGAGCCTTCAAGTGAAAGCCAACCTGCAGCCACAACCCCTATAGCTGAGAACAGACTTCAACTGCTACTCCTACAATTTCATTCTCTCAAAAACCCTAAATTTTTGGCTTTCCACAACTCTTAAATCCTAGTAAACCACTAGTGCAGTCAATTCCTACCACTTTGGAACACACTCAAGCACCAGAAATTGAACCTGTACAAAATCAACCTAGACATCCCATGCAAACAAGGTCAAAAAGTGGCATTTTAAACTCTAAAGTCTATGCAGCCAGCCACTTGAAATCTTCAGAACAGCCCTCCAATTGCTACTGAACCAACTTGTGGAGCACATTTTAGTGTCTCCAATGTGTGTTAGAAGGCAATGGATGAAGAATTCTAGAGTGCACAGATTCGAATCTTACTTGGGACTCAGAGCTACACAATACAACATTGTTGGAAACAAGTGGGTGTTCAAACTAAACTCAATCCTAATGGAGGTGTGGAAAGATACAAAGCTTAGGTTATTATATGTTTTTACCATACACTGTATTGATTTCAAGGAGACCTTCAGCCCAGTGGTTAAAGCTGCCACCATTCGAATAAGAGTTATAGGGCAGCTGTGTCAAGAAATTGGGAGGTTAGACGATTTGACGTGAAATAATGCCTTCTTAAATGGCACTTTGAAGAAGTGGTTTACATGGCTCAACCTCGAGGGATATGTTGATGACTCAAACCGAATCATGTGGCGTAAATTCAATCGTGCCTTGTATGGTTTAAAGCGGCCCTAGAGCATGGGCTTTGATAAGTTGAGAGCTACTTTAATACAAAATGGGGTTTTCAGAACTCAAGTCCACACTTCCCTTCATTTTCAACTCAAATGGAAAGACTATTGTTACCTCAATGGATGATATATAGCCAGGTGGAATGATGAGTTGTTGCTAAACAAGTTCACAGGTGACTTGAACAGAAAGTTTGCTTTGAAAAACTTGCGACAGATTCATTATTTTCTGGGTATTGAAGCATATCGTGATACAACGGGTTTATAACTCTCTCAGTCAAAGTATGTGACTAATCTTCTTAAGTGAAACATGGTGCATGGAAAACGTGAAGCCCTGTTCAACGCCAATGACAATTGGGAAATTACCATCAAAAAGAAAAGGAACAAATGGAACCCTAATTTCTTAGTGTAATTGGCGCCTTACAATACCTAACTTTGACCAGCCAGGCATCCTCACAGTGTAAACAAGCTCAGCTTGACCATGCAGCTCATAGAACTTATGATGGATTGGCAAGCAGTGAAGAGGGTTTTGCGGTACCTTAAAGGAACTTTGGATTATGGAATTCACTTAAAACCAAGTACAAGCCTTGGTTTATAACTGCATATTCAGATGCTGATTGGGGTTCTTGTCCACTTGATTGAAAATCAGTTAGTGGTGTTTGTGTATACTTTGGTGATTCACTGATCTCCTGGTCTTCTAAAAAACAGCATGTGGTGTCACGATCCAGCACAGAATCAGAATATCGTGTTCTGCCTCGTAGCACCACTGAATTGAGCCACCCCTGCAGCAACTGAACTAACTCTAGTTGCCGTCCCTCTTGAAAGAGCTGAAAATCTCTCTTCCAACATGTCCACTGATTTGGTGTGATAATATGAGTGCCAACTCATTGGCTGCTAATCCAGTTTACAAGTGCAAGAAACCAAGCACTTGGAGATTGACCTTCACTTTGAAAGACAAAGTTCTCCAACAAGACCTGGGAAGATACGTACCCCCAGTGATCAACTGCAGATTGTTTGACTAAAGAGTTAGCTACACATAGACTTCAATACCTAAGATCCAAAACTGGGTGCAAAGTCACCCGTTCATTTGAGGTGGGCTGTTAGAGATTAATGGTATTTTTCTGCTGATCTCAAAGTCATCCAAAAGGGTCTCAGTCTGCTCTGTTTTTTGCCTGTTTATGTTTTATTTTTATCTTTTATATCTTGTCTCTAGTATTGGTTTGTTATGGTGGGCGTCTTAGCAACCCTTGGTTCTCTCTTGGCATAAAATAAAGTGGTAGGGTCACGTCAGTTGTGTGCTGAACCTTCCTTTTCATTTTTGCTGTGCCTCATTTTTATATTCCTTTCCAACTCCACACTATTCAGAAACTGCTTCGCTGAGAAAATAAAATTAATAAGTCATGAAAATCAACACTAAATCAAAACTCAGGAGCGCTCATTTCCTGCTACCTTAGTTAAGCTATAGAATTCCTCTTTCTTCAGTTATTACCTAGCATAATTTCTAGATCCAAAATACAAACCAAAAAAGAAAAACGAATTCACTTTTCTCTTATTCTAACACAGAGGAGAACAGATATAAACGTAGCGCGATTGAAGCAATGGAGGCTTCTGAATGCATCAGCTTCCAAGGAGTTCGATCCCCGATAACCAAAGCCGGAGATAACTGCTGAGAAATCGCATGCATCGAATGCCACAAACTCGCCAGTCGCAAGCTATCATTCGTGTCCATTCGTCCCGCTGATCCATAATCCTAAAATCCCATGCACAAGGTCAGGACCGCCTTTTGTTTTCCTAGAAAAACAGCTTCCAAAAGATTTTTTTTTTTCCCAAATTGAACTCCAGGATGTAAAGGCGTATCTTCACAAGCAAAATCTACAAAGGACTATCGATATACTCTGACATCTGAACAGTTCCCAAAAGTTTTTTTTTTCCTTCCTATTTTCTCGACAAAAATTTTCGAAAAAGATTTCTTTGGGAATGGTGCGAGATTCTCACCAGAAGATTGCTTCCCCGGATTTGTTGAAGGATGATGTAGGGAGACTGTAGATAGCGGCCATCGGAATTTGGTCTCCGAAACTTAGAAATGAAGAAAATCAACTGTAGTATATATATAATACTAAACACAATGATTTATTTACAAATTATTTATCTCGGTGCAGAGGTACCTAAATGTATGGGCTCACCCCAAATGTTGCTGGCCTTGCCCAAATTGGGCTGTCCAACATTCTAAATCGCTATTGGCCTTAATCGTTACAAAAGATTATCTATCAAACGGTCCTGACTGAGTCAGGTTGTTTGAGAAAAATCAATATATATATATATATATATATATATATATATATATATATAAATTTTGACTTCAAAATCAATATGTTAATTATAATTTTGAAGAAGATTCAAACTCAGGAAGGTTAAAATATTTGCTTCGATGTGTAGTATATCTAAGATTTCTGATTTTATTGACATCGACATATTCGAGATATTTTCATACGAATATCGATATATCGGAAATTAACAAATATAATTTGAAATTCATAGAAATTCTTTATAAAGTGCAAAAATGACATTAATAATCAAATATACACATTGATATTATTACATTGTAATGATCTTTCAAAACCAAAATGAAGATCAATGTGGTTTCATTGCAACATTCGACGGCTTGATCCCATTCAGCGGTTATTAATACTCATACTGGGTTATTATTAATATTCCGATAATATTAATTATGTGATCAAACATTATGCATAAATGTCTTAATTTAAATCTATAACCCCTTGTAATGATAGAAATCTGCGTTTTGCCCGCCACTCATTCAACCACAGATTTTATACTGACCTCGGAATTTATTATTCGTTGATCGTTATCAAGTAATCATTCATATTCACCAACCTAACCCGAAGGATGCGAAGGTTGACCACAAACTCACGCGTAAGGAGGAAAAAGTTGGCATCATCGAATAGGACCACAGAGGTGGAAGTTTGTCGCCAATGCCATGCGAACTAAAACCCAGCCGAACGAATTCTCATTGCGTTGTTTGTCATCCTCATTTAATTCTATACTACTTTCCACCGTCTAATGTAAACCCCGGTAAATTTGAATTTTTTCAAAAATCAGAAATAAAGAATCATTCACAAAGATGTGTTATGCACTCGAAATTTTATAAATCTCTACGACGAAACTGATCTCACCATCAACGCTGCCCCGTGAAATCTAGTTACCCGCATCGAATTTCACAAATTCGAGGCATACGATATTTTCATGTTTTCCTGATGATTGTGCTCGTGGACTCAAAATTGGATTTTGAAAATCTTGGAAAAGAAAATAATTTAAATAAAATCTATATTTAATATAATTTGAATATGAACCTGTGACGAAATAAACTGCTTTAGGGGCAAAATGACCTCGAATATATTGTGGACATGTGACGCGACATGGGTCAAGTGTTTAAAAGTGCGGATAAGGTTAAAAAAGGCATAAAGGGGTAGAAGTGACCTCATTTTCCTGCTGGTTTTTTTTTTTACATGAGAGAGAGAGAGAGAGCAAGAGGGAGAGAGAGAATCCAAGCTTTCTTTTGATGATCCACGGAGTTCCGTCGATTGGAATTCATCAAGCCAAGAACCAAAGTTCATCATTCGACGTAGCCGCGCATGCGCGAAGATTTCAAAACAAAGGATTTACACCGACATCCAAATGGCGAGATTAAAATCAAAGTTTCTGCCAGATGTTCTTGAGGACCTCATTCGATTCTAATATGTCCCAAAGAGATATGGTTTCATACTTGGGTGTTACTTCAACCTTAGGGCTGTTTTAAGGGAGTTTGCTGTGTTGATAAACTTCAGTGATTGCCTGACCGCTTTAAACTAGCTTTAATGACTTTACGCTCGATTGTGGGCGCTTCGTGGTGAACTGTTTGTGATAGTGTGTAATATGTCCCAAAAGTGTTTAGGGATTGTTCGATTAAAACAATAATGTCGGACGATCGTTAAGGAGCTATTCGACTATGTTAAATCCATTTAATGGTTGTTTTTATGTCTGAGATGTGGTACATGGTTTTGTGAATTGTTTTGTAATTGTGTGTAATATGTCCAAAAAAAGTGTTTAGGGACTGTTTGAATAAAATAATAATAATTCGGACTGTTAATGGCTTGTTCATTTGCCATAATAGCTAAGAGCAATAGTACATTTTTGCGTGGGTTTTTTTTAGCATTATATATGCTACAATTGGCCTTGAAGGTTAAATGTGTTATTACTTGATTAGTGATAACATGTTTGATAATTGTTGTTTGATGAATGTTGATATGGGTATGCTTATATATTGACATTGAAATGAATGTTTGTTTTGGAAATTATATGTATGTAATATAATTGTCACATGAAGACAAAGTGTAGCGAAGCCTATATTATCCATATGGCATCTATTACTATGACATGGCATTGATATGCACATGACGCATTGCATACGCACTAAACATCGATTTACGGCTGAGTGCATGGTTAGAATCACACCGCACGGTGATTGATGGGTGGCCTTGCATCGTTTAGACAAAGTCCACAGAGTAATACTACGCATGAAACTTAAAACTCGTGGCCTGCACAGCAATAAAGGCTAGATGATGACTCTCGGGCAAAGGCCCAATATTGGTTCATTACACTCCAACGCCAAAGTCCAAAAGGTAAAAGGCCTCGTGGAGCTACAGGCAGACTCCAAAACTGGCTACTCCACAAAAGACACATGGTTTGAATATTTATGAAATGATCATTTTAGGCATACATTCAACAAGTTTTAGTTTGTAAATAAATGAATTTTGTTTTAAAATTACTGGCTGGATGTAATCCATCAATGAGATAGCTTTATCAGTTATTGGGGTATCGCATTGTGTGTGGTGAGCTCAGAAAGAGTCGTGTATGGTGCATGAGTGAATCTCATCTCTACCATAGCATGCTGGTCGTAGAATTCCAAATCCTGTGGATTGTATATTCTGCTCGGGAATTGTTGATGAATGTGAAAGTGTCAAAGATGAATATTGCATGTGCACTTAGGGTAGAAGTGTACTGTAGCACTACTCTACCAGCGTGACTCCAATTTACAATGGATAATACCAGCGCGGACATGCGTCTATGCGCCTGAACTGGGCCGCAAGAGCGAGGAAAATCCTGGCCAGGCTTTAAGGATTATTTTTGTAATATTTTTAGAGTAAATAAATTTTGGCATGTACCTTTATGTAAAAGAGTTGTAATTAAACTCATATGGACTGTTTTTAATATGGTTTTACATGTTTTTATATGAATGTGGATAAATGGGCATAGTGTGGTCAATTTTTACTTATAAATGGACTCGTGTGGTCATTGTGTTATATCGGGGCCTCAAATGGGTCAGTGTTATCAGATATCAGGTGTTAGGTTTTGATAGAGCTCCCCATACAAAGGAGACTCATCCCATTTTTGTTAAATTACGGATCCCTAAGAATGGACACAACAGCTAGGTATCGAGTTATGACAACATCCATGTGCATTTCATTGTTAATGGGTGATCTGCACTCGATTTTTGGGACGCCACATCCACACCCGAACCAAATTTCCTCCTAGACCCGTGGTCTTCATCTTGTGTAAACAGGAAATCATCTTCTACTCAGTGAATGGACTCAGATACATATTCACTTCATTATTAATCCGCATTATCCCCACCATCATTTCCATATCACTACTATCATCGGGTCCCCATCCTCTCGAGCTAACATCATGTACTGTAGTAGAAGTATAATTAAAACTAAGTCTACTACTATATTCAACACTTTAATCAAGAGGTCGAGAAGACAATGATCAAATGGGTCGCTAGTGTCTCGATCAACCGGCATATGAACTTCTTAGATAAAACCCGCCAACATCAACACTGCCGAACATGTGCAACAATTTCCACACGAGATTTCCATTTTCATCATCTAAATGGAGAGGTTCAACCCATTTGAAGAATTATTTATCCTCTTCAATTAAACTCGATCAAATGTCACAATCATAACTAGTTTTTCAAAGAACTTTATTATATTTATTTTTGCATATCCGTATCTTTAGTTTCATGTTGTAGTAACAAAACTTACTGTTATTGAGGTAAGCTAGTCGATTTGCTCTGCATGAATAAAAAGCAAACTGCTCCAATTCTCTTACATGTCATAAGATGATACAGCCAGAAATAATCTTAAGGGTCGCACGTGAAATGCGGTTTCTATGCATAAACCATACCATAAAATCCAGATAGATATGTCATTTCTTGCTTTCCTTCAACAAATGCTAATATTTTCAAGGTGATCACAACCTC